>APFE031588138.1:314042-399473 GCA_000404065.3 Pinus taeda
GTTTGCATGCCTTGTCATCACTTTCTTTTGTTTTTTTTTTTTTACAATGTTTTCTTTTCATTTTGCTGTGTTTTTCATACATGAATTTGTTTTGTGACAAAGTGTTAGGGTTTGAGTAGGATGCATGGGAGAAATTAGGGTTTGGATAGGGTTTTGATGGTGATTAGGGTTTTTAGGAAATTGGGATGGGGCCTAGCATTAATTTGCAAATGAGATTAATGAAAATGGCAGTCTAACACATGTGAATTTATAATGGGAAACTAATGGAAGGGAATAAAGGAAAAATTACCTTGAAAAACAAACAATACAACCTAACATAAGCTTGCAAAGACATCAACCATTTAACCTATTTCTTCAAAATTTCTCATGGTAAAAATGACCATAAACATGTTATCCATCCATGGCATTATCATTAAAAATGTTTGGGAGGCCTACCTCGAAGAAACCGCAAGCAATTTGGGAGAAATTTTGAAGTTTTGATAAATTTCTGAGCTTGCTGTGATTATGGTCATGCACCTCCCAGGAATGACCGCGCACCACTGTAACAGTCGCACCCGTGTAGTTTTATACAAGTAAAAACTCACCACACAGCCGCGCACCACCCAGGCGGTCGCGCACACCTGAGAAATAGTCGCGCACCTTCCCAAGCTCGGAATTTGCTGCAAATTGCCCAAATCGCTCTCTTGCATCTCTCCTTGTAATTTCTTGCTCCCAAATGCACAATGAGGGTTTTCAAAGAGGGAATTTACCTTTATATGCTTTCATTTGAAAAAATTTAACTCAAAAATCCACTTTATAATGTTTATACTTGCTTTTCTTTTTAACACTGTTTAGAGTCTTTTTGTCCTGAAATGAGCTCTTTTGATGCGTTTGACTCCGTTTTTTTTGCAGGTTGACATCTGATGGACTGTGGCAAAGGAACCAGGGTTGTTGCCAGCACTTTTGCAAACCTCTGAAAATTTCTTTATTTTTACAAATTTAACATGACTTTGGACTTAAAAACAGGGTTTTTAAATCCAAGGTATAAAATGATCTGTAGCTGATGAAAATAACAATGAAACATATGTACATACCTCCTTCTGGCTTGCTGGGCACTCACTGACCTTGACTCATGACTTTGAAGTGATTTGACTCAAAACCCTAGACCTAGACCTGAGCTCAGACAAAAAACAAAACAGTATACTCATTTACATTTGTAGTATGACCTGATCCAGCAAAGCCAAGAAGGGAACAAAGACCAACTCCTCCATTCAGTGTTATGGCATGCCTAGTGGGATGCAAAATTGACACTGATGAGACACCTAACTATGCATATGCAAAGAGCTATTGATCACTGATGGAGGGCTCAAGACCGACACTAACACCACTAATGATGGAATGCTTGCCGGCTCTAATGATAGTCTACCTAGTTTGTTTGAAATATCTTCTATGTCTTCTTCTCTTTCCCTTGTCAAAGCTCTGAAATCATCTGTCATTAATCCAACAACTTCTTTTTGGTGTAAGATCTACAATGCCTTCAATTCAGGATGGGATTAGATGCCTTTACATACAAAACTATGTATCAAAAATAGAGGATCTGCTATTCAGCTCATGTTATAACTGTGATTAGGTATGATGGATCTCAGTGTAGAACATGCGCACAACAACCAAACTAATGACAATATAAGGTAGCGCACAAGCAAGGATAGAAAACTTATACCCAACTGTTAGCAATATATGAACATACCGCACACAGTAAATAGGAATGCGCACCCACACACAGTCCTTAAAAATAGCAATAACATATATACAATTGTGCGCACAGCAGTTTAAACGCACACCACAAATTTCAACATGTAATATTATAACAATACACATCCTGTAACGTGTTCACAGTGCGCTCTCCATACACTATACACAGGTTTTTGTCACGGTTCAATGCCACGGTGTTCTCAAGACAAATCCACAGCGACAGTTCTGCTGTCCACACAAAAACCACATACTTCTACCGATCTACCGTTCTAAATGCACAGTATTTATAAATTAGCACAAGCATATAACATATTTTTATGGAAATAGCGCACACACAACACTTTTAATATGCACATACAGTCCCGTCGGTTAACAATACCAAAACAATTTTATATATGAGATGTCCAGAAAATCACACACAGTCATTACACAGCCAAATATATTCCGCCCTCCATAGATACGCGACCTCTTCATAATTCCAGGCACACTATTTTTTTTTCATTGAAGAGCTACGAATTGAATCCATTCTCTCTACTGTTCATGCACACAATGGGTTTCTAATTCTGAAGTTCTACATGAGAGAGAATCTTCCCTCCTTGGCAGCTAAGTTTAACATCTTTTTCCTTTTTCATCCATAGCTACCTTATTACAAAGGCAGTCACATATAGAAAAAGTAGAAATACATAGTAAATTGAGCTTTTCTTTGTTTTTTATAACAACTAATCTAGCATGCCTTATTCTAAGCCTATCTAGAAAAGATGGCATGTTTTATTCCTTATCTATTTCCTAATTTTAACTAAAAAGACATAGAAATAGCAGGCAAAGGATCCCATTCCTTGCCTGTAGATTTCTTTTTTGATTTTGTGGAATAAATCAGAAGATTTTTCCTCCGAATCAGATGCTCTTGCATCAGATACGAATAGGATTTAGAATACTTGCCTTCACAAGTGAAGAAAAACTACAAAATATTGAGGGTGTTATACCATTCAAGCTTCAACATATTTTGGAGGACTCCTCCATTCTAGTCTTGGTTTTGACATTCCTCCTTCAAGAAAAATTTCAAGTCCATATTCTCCAATCTCTATTTCTTAAACCATCTCTCACCCTTACTTGGAAAACTCAAGGCCTCTACAATGGATTCTTCAGTCATTGGAAAGTCCAGGGTTCTAATTATTGTTGTGGTGCCTTCAAAAGGAAAGATGAAATCATGGAACTAACTAACGGTGCGCCCATTGAAGAACCAAAACATGTGTTCCCATCCTTCATTTATGAACAAAGCTAACATCTATAGGTATACCTCAAATACATTCCATCGGGCTAAAACCTCATCATATAACCTTATCAATCCATCTTTGCAAATAATTCTAACAATGAAAATCCTTCTATAGTCTTGATCCCTATTCCTTTCAATGTACTGACAATAGGCCTATTGGCCTCATTTGTTGTAACTAGTGCCCCTTCTGGTAGCACCATTGTGTTGGTCATATGAGTGCGCAACACTTCCTTGGCTGTGGTTGTTCCTACTGTGAGGCTAGTCGAGAGAGTATAGCCTACGAAGTGTGTACCTATAACTCTTGAATTTGAGCTCAGAGGGCCCCCAACACAATATGATTCTCCTCCGCAAAGTTCTGGAGGGCCTCTGTGGTGACGTCGCGCACTGTCTCTCCTATATTGTGCATATCTCCCTCAGTAAGGGTGATCGGGTCGATAGATAGCTTAGACACTTTTACCTTCTTACACATCCCCATATTCTTTCTCAGGCGCTGATGCTTCAATAGTGTCGATGTTGTCTATGAGTTCACACTGCCCTCCTCTACCTCTGTTTCCAGCTCTTGCTCCTACTCACGCAAAGGTGACTTTTGGCCCTCGCATGCCTTCTCTACTGCCTTCTATGCTACTGTTGTGGCCTTTCATTGATCTGCTTCTGTCTGCACAGTGTCTGGTACCTCTTATGCCTTTGCTACTATGACTTCTTTCCTTTTATTTTCTGCCAACTACGCCATGCACAGTTTTACCTCCTCCTTTTTTTGTGCAGTAGATTTTTGTAGCACAAAGATATCTGGAGTGTGCCACTCCACCAGCCACATCTCAAGTACATCGAAGATCACATCATCTGTGGCCACATATGGTATCTCATTCCACTTCTTTGTAGGGTCCTTGCGTGCCTTGAGGTAAATGTGATGAAAGTCCACTTTAAACTCTTTGAAACTGTGCAGGGTGTTGTAGGCAATGGGTGATAACCGTGGCTTTTGTTTATCCCCATTCTGATGTTCATCTCCATGAACACCCAGAATATTTTACTTTCGTGGATCTCATTCGCATCTTTATTCGCCCACAACGAAGCATACTTTGTGGCCTCCAAGAGATCCCTTGCAATTGTGAGGAACTAGTTGTCCTCAGGCAATTCCCTAGCCACTAGCACTATGGATAACAGAAGCCATGCATAGTGGAAAGTTTTTCCTTGTTCTTGTGGCTCGCGAAAATTCTCCAGGAACTTGTTGCACAAGAATTCGGACCAGTTAAACTGGACCCCCTCTGTGCACTGTTAAGTAAGTGCCACGACCAGCACGGGCACCTCATCCGCGCGACACTTCCACATGACCTTACCTGCCAGTGTCTGAGTCGCCACTCTGATGGCTTTGTTGTTGATACTGGAGATCACATAGCCCCTCTTTTTCTTCCCCAACTTGTATTTCTTTTTCATGGCCTCCGTGATGGAAAAATCACTGCTCTTCCCCCCCGAAATGTCTGTTGGGTCTTCTCCTTTACACGAGAGTCAGGTAATTCGATGGATTAGGTGGTCCATGAAGGGGATGGGCTCGAGGCACCCACCATGCATCAAGAAGAGTAGCTTCCTAATGACGAAGATAGTCACTGGAGAGTGATGGTAATGCGACACCCTGAGTAGGTTCAACAACCTTGCCTTTTTGACTCCATGTAACCACTTACGCGGCTCTAACTCTATAACTCCCACCGCAGTGTGTTTCTTTGGCTTCAAGAGGTGCGTGGTCGGTAGGTGAGGGAATTTCTCGTAGTCAACGAGATCCCATTCTTCGAATTTTAAGCTCGGCACCCTTTCCAAGTGCATTCTTTCAAAGATGATATCATCCGGGAGGAGTGGAGTCTGCAGAGAGCTCTTTCTCTCATCGAGGTCCTTGGGCACCTTTGCCTTCCCCTTCCATGGAGGGACATACTTGGGTAGCTAAGTTAGAGGGACCGTGCCCTTGGTTTCTTCCTCCATGCCGTCATCCTCATCCTCTTCAATTATGATATCCTCTAGGTCTTCTTCCTCCTCATCGGTTTCCATGTTAACCGCTTTCCCTTTTTCCTCCATTGTTAATTTGGTTCACAGCAGTTACGAGGGGACACACGCACTAGAATCATTGGATGTTTGTCTTTCTTTGGTCTCGGTGTGCATAGTGATTTAAGGATTTCTGCAACAATCCCGATGCTCACAGGGGCATCTTCTATGGTCATGGACTGCATGGTTTCTTCGGCGGTCATCTCTGCGATTTCTCTGGCTTCTTTAGATGCTACCATCTTATTCATCTAGAAATATCTCAACCCTTCAATCAGGGGCTAAACCAATGCTCTCCACAAGACAAAAAAGTCTCGGTTCAGAATACTCGGGGCGCACAACAGCTGAATTTGCAAATGACCAAGTTTTGTTTGCTGGGCAGCCCTTTGTAATTTATAGCACCTTTTGAATTTGAATTCAACCATTCCCCCCAAATCTGGTCCATTAATGCTCCCTTGGAGGCAGATTTTCCCAAATATTGCCCATAAATCTCGTCATAAATACCTGCCACCTGTTCCATTTGGTCTCAAGTCAAGCATCACATCATCAATAGTGACTACAAAGGTCACTTTCCAGCCAACCTGGGTGGCAGTGCAACCCTCCTTATGTGGTCGCAGACCTTCTGACACTTTTCTCCTGCACGCAACCCCAACATCGCGTAGCTCTCGGGCAAAGTATTTTATAGTCCCATGCCTCCTTTCAGCTACTTGGAGCACTAATACTATACTTCCCATGGCTAGTCAGGTGGCAGCGCCACCTGTATAGGGTTTCAACCGATCATCCATCACTTTTGCTAGAAAATAATCCGCCTTTTATTTTTACTATTTCCGTCGCACACTTTACCATCTGCATCGCACCACCATGGGTGATCCTTTTAGTAATATATGGTCCAATCCAAGGCATCAAGATGATTATCTCTTGGCAGTAGTCCCCAAATTCGTCACCGTAGTTGTGTGCACCCTGTTTTATAACCCTGATTTTCTTATCGAGAAAATCATTCTTTATTTCTTCCTCAAGCCTTTTGTCTTACGCTTCCACTAGATTGCTTTTCTCCCTTAGCTGCACCCCTTCTTTCATGAGGTCTTAGAGCCTAAGATCACCCTCTTCAATTTCTTCCTCAGGTCCCAAGCGTTCTTCTTCATTCAACTGTGTTATTCCTTCTTCCAAGGCTTCACAAACCATCATATCTATCGGCACTGCTATGCGCAAACTAGGCATACTATACTCTATTTGGAGTAGAGTGGTTGCTTCATAGGCCACCCTAGAAGGTGTCTTCCCCGTAATTTTCTTGCACGTTGTCCTATAGGCCCATAGAACTACTAGTATGTGTAGGTCCCAATCACTCCGCTGCGCATTATATGCCTTGTTCAATGCTTTGCACACTTCATTAAAGGCTTCTATATGGGTAAACTTCTGCGCACTTGTTATTTCCTCAGTTCGTCATCCCAACTCGAGGGATTGTTTGCACAATTGCCTCGCCAACACCTGCTTATCGACCGTGTTCCCGAACCTGAAGTCCATGTGCATCTACACAGGTTGTTTACCATATGCCTATACCCACCTAGATAGATCTATGCGCGGATCATCCCGTCCATCATTCTTGTCTGTTAGTCACATCTGAGGCTTCCCAAAATGCATGTGCATCATTTGCCTACATTCGCACTAGTCCTCAAAGCTTCCTTGGTTCGTACCCCACGACCTCATGGGTGTAGCGCGTAGTACCCATTTCAAAGCCTCGAAACATTGTTTTTTAGGCACCTCTATTTCAAAACTGTTCAGGAAAGCATCTACCTTGTTTAACCCATCATAAGTAGGTAGATCCATCACTTTTGTCGATACGTAGCGCAACGATCTTGTGATCATATTACAGTTCAGCGTGGTCACCTCATGCAACTGGTTTTGCCATCGCTTTATTTCCTCATTAGAATCTGATGTACAAGAGCTTTCACACTCCCATGAAATTCATCCATCTGCAGTGGGATTTACCCAGCCTTTCTCTTGCGCGTTTATCTTCTAGATGCAGTCTAAGTCATTGTCGCTTTCATAGTCACGCATTGGCTCCGTGTAGTGCAATCCTTCTGCAGGGTCCAAACATACGACTACGTGTAGAGACCTTTTCTCAAAAATCATCTTACGTTTCTTCAGATTTATCACCTCGTTCATGTGAGTGGCCCAATCTATTCCTAATAGCGCAGGGTAGGGATTGTTGTCATCAACAATCTCGATCACTTCAAAGTCTGCTAGCACACTTGCTCCTTCAATATCCATGGTGATTCCCTGCAATCTCCCCATAGGTATGATCTTTTCTTGGTTCTCCATTTGCATCTGGATACATTATAACGTAGGCCTTCCCATGTGCTCCCATGTCTACTTCTACAGAACACTCGTGTCTGATCCTAAATCCAAAATCACTTGGTCCATATCATATTCTCCAATCTGCGCAGTCAATCTCATTTATCTTCCTATCCTCGTCGCATGCTTTCCAATATTCTGGACTATGCACAGTTCTCTGGGTGTGGTCCCAGTGCATCTATTTATGACTTCTTCCAATCTCTTTACAACCTTGCTATCGCAAAGTAGCTTCATGCATGCTTCTAGGAATGTTGTGAGCATTGATAGGTCTATTTCTAGCTCCAATCTATCTTTGCTTCCTAAATTGGAGGTATCAGTGAAGCTCTTCCTAGCTTCCATGACAGTTTCCTTAGTGCACTCCAAATCAAACTCTATTTATTTTGTCAGAGCCTTGCGAACCCAAGTACTATCTTCCGACTACTTGCCTTTATCATGCCCTGTCGTAATTCCACTTCAGAGCACAATGCTCACATTAGGGTCTTCCTCACATTGCTTAGACCTCATCATTTGTTGGTTCTGAGTTGGGGGAGGTTGGAGTTGTCCCTTGTCGTGTAGCCTCACTATGAGTGCGGTATATTCCTCCATCTCATGATCAAACAAGGTACAATACAGACATGATGGGCACGTAAGATTCGTATAATCACGGGCATAATGTCCTTCTCCCCTGCAATTGTAACATATCAGCTATCCATGACCTCTTCCAGGTCCTCCCCCACCTTGGCCTCGTCCACACCCCTGAAATCTGGTTTGCACCACTCCTGCATTCTGGTCAAGGGGCCGCGTTTCGGCCTGAACTCTACAGGTCAGAGTCTTATCCATCATCAGCTCATAGCTTATACAAATGTGCTCATCGTGTCCAACCAATCTAGAAAAATTACAGAACAGTTGTTAAGAATCCTGTGTGTACTTCTGTAACAAATGATAGTTGCCTGTAGCATGCTTTCCTCCTAGTTGACAAATTGCGCACGACAAAGCAAGCACTGCGCTAGGTCCTACCTGTGCCTCTCGTCTTAATGACATCGGTCCTCCTCCCGTGATGTAATTCGCAAACACTGGGCAATGGTCCTTGTCATGACCCTGACCCTTACATTTAACACACCATACCTCTTCGCACACTTCCGGGCGAGCTGTCGTGTCTTGTTCCAAACTTTGCATCTCAAGGCACAAATTTTTCAAATGCGTGTGGATCTTTTGAACTCCTAGGTTAGGATCCTATATCGGGGTCTCATGCCGCCTCATCGTGATCTCCAAGGCCTGTGCTTGAGTCGTTAACCTTTGTTGTGACAGCGTGTTCCTTAAATGCGGCGTTAGCGATGCTACAAGCCATTCGCGAAGTTGTCCATCCATCAAATTCATATTAGCTTCACCACTTGTGCACTTCAATCTCTGATCTAATTCCTAGGGGGTCTCGCCTAGTAGCATCGTGATCTCCTTGAACCCAATGATCGACTGTGCCTCTGACCTCAGCTTGCTAAATTCTCTATTTAGCGCAATTTAGAAATCCGCGATCCTCGCATTCGGATTTTCATTAGAATGCTTAATATACCAAGTTAGTGCACGATCCTACAGAGTGCTGACCAACGTCACTTTCTTTATATTGTCATTTGTAACTCCCTGCGCTTCCCATACAACTTTTATCATGAACTGAAACTGGTCCAGATCTTTATTTCCTACTCCCTTGAACACTGAAAACTTTATTGTTCTTGCCATATTGCTTCGCGGTGTTGGTGAAGGTGGTATGAGCAAAGATGGGGGTGAAGGCGGTGAAATTGAGGGTGGTGTGGGTGGGGGTGGTATGCGTGGAATCCTCTGCCTTATCAAATTGATCACACTTCTTGGTGAGACCTTCGCGAGTTGCTCCTCGTCCCCTCGTGGAGGTGAAATCAAGGGGCTAGTTTGTCATTCTGCACTACCTTCATTTCTGTAAATTCTCCCACTTCACGCAACCTCGAACATTAATGTATTCGCAAATCCACTTTTCACACAGTGGCATTTTAATCCAAGTGTTCAGAGACTTAACATACTTACCTCGCGACCCTTTGAGGAAGCATCACTTTGCCTCACTATAGCTAACTGAAGTATCTACCACAAACTCAGTATTGAATCCTCCTATAATTTGATCAAGCCAATGATCAATAGTGCGCACGATCTTATCCTCTGATGCTTCTAATCTGCACACCAACTCTGGGGTCCACACAATAAGACTGTCGAGCTTACAGCTTCCTTGGCTATCTGCTAACTTCGTGATTCACTCATACAACTCAGTAAGGAAAGATGCGAAGAAAATTTCACGGATCTTTGTGTACAGGTAGCAGTCTAAACACTTTTCTTTTGATAGTCGTGGATTCATGTTCTCCTGTGCCGTGAACTTGTGAATTCTCCTATCCAACCAACCATCAATTTCTTTCTTAGTTGGATTCTAATGATATGACATCAGACATCTCTATGCAGATTCTGGTCCCGACAATGGAACCATTTGTTGGCTTGTTGGGGCCTGACCCAGGTTTGGAGTTAATTAGCCAAACAAATCCCTGTTCTATTGGCCCTTTTGGCAATAGTTCATGGAGCACAGACTAAGGTCTCACTCAAAGCAGTATGGGGGGATGCTGGAACTAGGTTTTTGCACCCTTGAGATGTCTAAGGGGCTGATTTAGTCCAATTGTGAATACTTTTGCACAGATTACTTCGCGCCCTTCCCTGGACTACGAGGACTTCGTGTCCTATTATATTCATCTTCGCACAACCCTAACCAAGGGCTTTGGGGCTTTCACGCTACTAGAGCAGCGATCTGCACTATTTCTCGAAGTCACCCCGTGGATCTTACTTATCTTCTTATAACAATTAGTTATCTTTACGTAAACAGATACCTTCTATTAGATTTACTTATTCAACACATTCATATAAGTTCATGCCTTAAATAAACACTAAACTTGGAATTCATACCCAATATACTTCAATGCATAAAATAGGAAAAGGTACAAAGAAATATGATAACACTTTTACTTATTAATGCTTCCAACGATTACAAACTCAACCTACCCTGCGCACTCACCTGTAGTGTTCCAAGCACTTAGGTGCGGAGTACTAAGCTTCTACACACTTAGTTGCAAAGCCTTCTCCTACTCTACAACTTAAAGACACGACTCTACACTTCGACTTAATGCTTCGTGGATTGATTTCCTTTGACTCTTTTTCTTCGATTGATATCTTTAGACTTAAAGCCTCGTTCTATTTATACAATCCCATGGTCCGCAGACCATGGGTAGATATCTCAAACCGACATTACATTACAAATATGAGGGCGGACAACCCTATGACTCTATTACAACTTCGTGCTCTGCGCTAACAAATCGTGGAGTCTTTATAATGGACTTAATCAAAACTTGGGCTTTAAGCCCCAAAACATGCCTTGGGGGTCCCAAGGCCCAACAATTGTGGCTCCTCCTTTCAATAGAGTCTGGTAAATATCTTGGGATTGTAGCCCTTCAGAGTTGTAGCTTGTAAACTAAAAATTGTATTGTAATATAAATAAATTGTTTTATATATGCATCTTGTGTTTCCTTGATGTGATGTTATTGGTTAAATATTTTTATATTCAATTATAACAAAAAGTGAATATTTCTAACAAAAATATATCACTTATAATTATATTTTGGAATTATTGATATTATCAATAAATTATAAAAAAATATCCATTTAAATTTATTTTTTAATTTATTGCACTTTGTTTTAATTAGAAAATAACATTTATTTATTTATATATAATTATATATATATAATATATAATTCCTTTTATTCATTGCCTAATGATTTGCACAAGTAAATTAAAGTAATGTAAAAGAGTCAGCGGATTTCGTCACGATGACACTTGAGAGTTTTACCATTCCATTTGAATAACATGATTTTCCTAATCTAATGAATTATCGCTTATATACTTTCTGTTTTGAGAAACGAATGCAATGGAAAATTGTGAGGATGAAGTACCTCGACAGAGAAAAACTGAAGTGTCTCCATCAGTTTTTCAAGATAGATTATGCAAAACATCGTGAATGAAATTGTGTCCAAAACTTTGTTATATTGGTGGCAATTCTATTAACTTGCATTATCCTTCGTATTTTGTGAATTAATTAGGCCAGTTCACGGCTTTGTTGACAAGTGGCACTTGGTATCATGATTTTCTAGCTTCTATCAAAGAAATCTGCTCCTGATAAGTACTTCCATTTTAAATTTTGAATTGAATTTCAGAGCTTCTATCAAAGAAATCTGCTCCTGATAAGTACTTCCATTTTAAATTTTGAATTGACTTTCAGAACGCCTGATGTGAATACCAATAAACTTTTAGAACTTGCGAAATTGGAGTTCAATATCTTCCACCCTGTACAACAGAAAGAGCTACAATGTCTCTCGAGGTGGTAATCTCATCATGTTATATATTTCTCATTGTCGAAATGGATTTTGAGTGATGAACAAAGTAAAATACATTTCATTTGTATTTGTAGATGGTAGAAAGAATCGGGTTCCCCTGAACTAACCTTCGCTCGACATCGTTACGTGGAATTCTACACTTTGGTCTGTGGCATTGACATGGAGCCTAAACATGCCGCATTCAGACTGAACTTTGTCAAAATGTGTCATCTTATCACGAATTTGGATGATATTTACGACACCTTCGGAACAATGGAGGAGCTCCAACTCTTCACAGCTGCAGTTAAGAGGTGGTGACGATCAATTCAATGACATTTTCAAATATATTTTCAATCATATGATATGAACAAAACTGACCGACTTGACAAAAAAATGAAATTTGTGTACCGACGTATGATCAGATGGGATCCGTCCGCGACTGAGTGTCTTCCAAAATATATGAAAGGAGTGTACATGGTGCTTTACGAAACCGTAAATGAAATGGCGCGGGAGGCGCAGAAATCACAAGGCCGAGACACACTGAACTATGTTCGACAGGCTGTATGGACAATAATAAATAATACATATGCATAAATTTGAACAAACAAATTAAATACTCTATGGCCATGCATTTTATTTCACTGGGTAGTGATTCGCTAATTTGCTGTGCGCGTGCAGTTGGAAGCTTATATTTCTTCGTATCTTAAGGAGGCAGAGTGGATCACCACTGGTTATCTTCCAACGTTTCAGGAATACTTCGAGAACGGGAAAATCAGTTCTGGTCATCGTATAGCGACATTGCAACCGATACTCACATTGGACATTCCTCTTCCTCATCATATCCTGCAGGAAATCGACTTTCCGTCCAAGTTCAATGACTATGCATGTGCCATCCTTCGATTACGAGGTGATACCCGGTGTTACCAGGTAATACTAAACCTCCTACGTCAAATGAAATGCCAATGCGAGATGCTCCTATTGAATTTTTCTGCACACAATATTTATGACATTGGCATGGCAAACGCAGGCGGACAGTGCTCGCGGAGAAGAAGCTTCGTGTATATCGTGCTATATGAAAGAAAATCCCGGATCAACACAGGAAGATGCTCTCCATCATATCAACGGCATGATCGAAGACATTATTAAAAAATTAAATTGGGAGCTTCTTAAACCGGACAGCATTGCTCCAATCTCTTCCAAGAAACATTCTTTTGAAATAAGCAGAGGTTTCCATCACTTCTACATTTACCGAGATGGCTACAGCGTTGCCAGCACTGAAACTAAGGATTTGGTGATCAAAACCGTTCTTGAACCTGTGCCTATGTAACCACATGTTAAAATATCTGATTTACACAGTTGGTTATACCTAGTCTAGGTTAGGCTATTATTGTACTTTTCAGAATATTTCAATCGTTGAGGTTGCAATGACATCTCGGAGCCATGCTCAGTGAATACAGTTATCAATAATATAAGTTACTGAATTGTTATTAAAAATCTGGTGGAGTGAATACAGTTATCAATAACATAAGTTACTGAATTGTTATTAAAAATCTGGTGGAGTTGAGTGCTAGCACAACACAAGACAGATCACATTACAAAATAGGATATCCAAAGCGCAAACACAACAGCAAATTATACACCCATTTTATGGGGTAAACTAAACACTGAGAGACACCAAGGACCTCTTACACAAACGAATGCATAATTCACAAAAACGTGGAGCTTTCAGAATGCACATAGCCATAAAAGATTACAAACTATCTAGAGAGGCAGATAGGGACGTCTTAAGACGATTCGAACTCCACATACTATAAATCCCACGGGAAGCGGAAATGGGCATAAATATAAATTGACACTCAATAAGGGGACGCGCTATTATTCCCCTTTGGCTATAAAAAATTGTTTATTAGAAGTGAAAGATGCCAAAAAAGACACCCAGTTTCTATTAGAATGCAAAATTATATATCGAGAACTCCATGGTACGTTCTCAATCACTAAATTACCCAATTTACTTACCCAATTTACTGCTCGTAGCTCTACCACTCTAAGACCTACTAAAGGGTTTCGTGCAAACCAATACGACATAAAAACCGCTCGTTAAAATACGATGGCTAAGTTCATATACTATCTAGATTTCTGATGGATGGCGGCTACCAATAAATCTCATGCTATTGGGCCATAAATGAACGGCAGTCGTATATGCCTACCGTTGGATTTCGGCCCAAGCAAAATCGAACCGTGGGCATATACGGCCGCCGTTCATTTATAGTCAGATGACATGAGATTTATTGGTAGCCGAATATAGCAATACTCTATAACTTTTGATGTACACCCTCCATCTATGTTGTTGCAACTAGTACAACCTTGATTTATGTTGCAATTATGATCTAATAAGTTTAGAATATCAAATTTTTTGAAGTGTAAAAATATGATGTGTTATTTTTCATTATTGAAATTGTATTTTTAATATTAAATAGAATATATATAAGATCAAATAACATTTTAACTATAAAAATTTATTTTTTTTCATTATATATACATGACTTTTTAAAAATGATATATAATGTATAGACAATTGACATTAAAATATTTTACATAACACGTACATCTATAAGTATTTATGATGCAAATTAAAATGATTTTTTATTATTAACTTATTTTTAAGTATTTGGTAATATTAATTGGCATTAAATATTTTATCAATAACCAAATTATAAAATTTAAATATGGTACTCACATTTTTTTTTAACTTCTAATTACTTTAAAACATATTCATTTCTTTTATTATAGCTCACATTATATTCCTATTTAGAACATAATTTGTAACTTTTATTTTAAAAGACACTGAGAGAGAGACAAACATCTTTGTAAAATAAGCCTCTAAACTCAATGAAATAATTATTAGTACTATGGATATCGACCAATAATTTTACTAAATGATTTACTTTAATTAAATTTAATTAAATTTACATTTTTGTATGGTTTTCTAAAAATTTTAAAAATTTAATTTTTTGCATTTTAGTATTGAAGTTTAGCTCATTAGTGGATAGATTTTTGAGATTATACACATAGTTGCTATTAATTTTTTCTTCTTTATTATTTTCATCAAAGTGATGCATAAGTTTAGGTTTAGAAAAAGATCGTAGAGTTTGCTAAATTGAGAGAGCACACAATCTGAGTTCTTTTTTTTTTTCTATTGTGGTTCACGGCCTGCAACTGGCCGCTACATCCACAGGAACGGATTACTAAATGATTTACTTTAATTAAATTTAATTAAATTTACATTTTTGTATGGTTTTCTAAAAATTTTAAAAATTTAATTTTTTGCATTTTAGTATTGAAGTTTAGCTCATTAGTGGATAGATTTTTGAGATTATACACATAGTTGCTATTAATTTTTTCTTCTTTATTATTTTCATCAAAGTGATGCATAAGTTTAGGTTTAGAAAAAGATCGTAGAGTTTGCTAAATTGAGAGAGCACAGAATCTGAGTTCTTTTTTTTTTTCTATTGTGGTTCACGGCCTGCAACTGGCCGCTACATCCACAGGAACGGATCACGGCAGTTCCCCGAAGGGAACTGCTCGTCGGCTTTTTCTTGCTAAGCCTGGCCCCAAGGGCGTCGAGGAGATTTGACCCCGTGACCTCCCAATTGGCAAGGTACTTAGCAACGGGAACTCGACCATTTGAGCTATCCCTTGGGGTTACACAATCTGAGTTCTGCTCGTGACTTCTACATTTTTTTGTCATAATATCAAAATCTTAAATTGTATTAAAATAGAGTAATTTGGTCTTTGTCATAGTATCAAAATCCTATAAATCTAAGTAAAAGCTATCAAAATTCATAATTTTAGGTGACATGTATTTGATGGTGCTGAATTTTCTTTGTGAGAGTCATACTACTTTTGACAGTACAGCCCATTCCTCAGCCCCGACGCCGAAAAAAGAAAAAGGAGACCGATTTTTAGAGGTATGGTAAGTCTTCATTTGCTCCGGTAAACGACAATCGAACTACTTTAAGGGTGTCGTCACCTTTATAAGAGAACTTTAGTACGTAAGATGACTCGGATATTGTTAAAAGGTCTCGTGAACTTTCTTCGAAGTTTTGGAACTTTTTAAAATTATTTTTCAAAGCGTTAAGAATCGATTTTTTTTTTTTAATGGGCTTGTTTGGCTCTAAATTTTGTTTGAAGGCTCATGTAATTAGTGAAGTATTGATTAATTACATGACGAAGTGTTGATTTGAAAAAAAAAAAACATTGATATTAAAATGTGAAGCAAAGTATGGTCTTTTTTATATGGTTGGGGTTAAAAGCATTAGAAAAAACTTGTATTTTGAGTGTAAAAAAAAAATATTATTTTTTTTGAATTTTTTTTAAGTTTTGGAAAGAAGATTGTAAAAAGGTGTATATATTTGTATTTAAAAAATGATTTCTTTTAGAGTTTTGTCATAAATCTTGATTTTGTTCAGTAAAGTTTAAGAGTTTTAGTTTTTAAGAATGAAGGCATGTTTGCAAGCCTATGATTGTTGGGATATCTTGCAGAATGGTAACCAACTCAAGAACAATTAACCACGATAAACAATAATCACATGAATGTTGCTGAAGAACTTAGAAAGAAAGAGCATAGAGCCAAATGTTGGATACAGAACTAGGTTGATGACTCTATCTTCGACAAGATAATCGACCCAGCAAAGAAGCTTGGGATATTTTGAAGTTTGTGTATCAAAGCAATGATACAGTGAAGATTGTTAAATTCTAGACATTGAGAGCTCAGTTCGAAACCCTGAAGATGACTAACACAGAGAATGTGGACTAGTTCATGACTAGAGTCATGAGCATAGTCAATCAAATCAAACTCATTGGTGAAACCATTACATATCAGAAGATTGTTGAAAAAGTCCTTCAAAACCTACCCAAGATATATGACATGGTTGTAACAACCATTCTTGAATCCAAATATTTTACAAATTTCTCAGTAGAACAGTGGACTAAATCACTTCTGGAACATGAAACAAGACTTAATTTGGCAGAAGATTTCATGTAATAAGCTTTCAAAGCACAATTTTCTCTTGGCATAGGAAAAGGTAAAGGATATATAGGCATCAACAAGCGAGGCAGAGGAAAATCAGAACATCATCATGCAGTAGAGTGGTTGATACCTTCGCAAAAAAAAACACAAAGAACAAGAACATGGAGAAAATCGAAATTTGGGCATTATGAACATGAATGTCGAAAGAAATAGTCATATCAATAAAGAAACAATGTCCGTCTCTCCAACAATGAAGGAGAATCCTCTAAAAAAATGTGTCTTTCCTGCCATCCTTTTGAAGACAGTCACAATGAGGACCTTTGGTTGTTGGACAGTGATTGTAGTAATCATATGGCAGGTAACAAAAGTCCACTTTCTTGCATTAATGCTTCCATAAAATTACTCTTGGAGATCGTTCTTGTATTAAAGCTGAAGGGAAAGGTATTATCCTTGTTCTTAATAAACAAGATCAGTAGAAATACATACCCGATGTTTATTATGTTCAACATCTTAAACATAACCTCATTAGTGTAGGTCAATTGATGGAACATGGTTATGATGTAATACTCCAAGGGAACACGTGTTATATCTATGAAAAACGCCCCAATAGAAGTTTAATAGCAATGGTTGAAAAATCCAAGAATGTGATGTTTCCATTGAATCTTAGTAATCCAAATATTTCATAGTTTTTTGCCCACAATGTGTCAATAATACATGAGTCTCAACTATGGAATTCTAGGTATGGGCATATTCCATTCAAGAGTCTATGTCTACTTTAGAAACATTCAATGGTCATTGGTCTCTCTGTTATTAATGAAAAAAATTGTAAGTGTGAAATTTGTATTCTAGCAAAGCACAAAAGAGATAGCTTTCTGACATCTTCCACTAGAGCAAAAGAGCTTTTAGAGCTAGTCCATACATATATATGTGGAAAGCCTTGCTTGTTTTCACGGGGATTACAAGTTTTTCACAAGATCTTGTAAGCAAATTAAATAAATAGATAAAATTATATATATATGAGACAATAATAGTCTTCTAGAGCTTTGAACCCAATCATGCAAGAGGTTGTTATTTCTTTAATGTAACTAAAAACCTATTTCTTCCATGTCAATCATGAGGTGAAGTTCTTTAATCGATGCTCTAAGATAAAGAATGAGGTCATTCTTTTGGGGTCTCTTGTGCTGAGAGCTCTTGTTATGCACCCTGGTTTTCTCTTTGTCTTCACTACAATGTCTAGAATAGGGATACAATCCACACTTACAAATAATACTATGCTAAAATATTTTGTGTCTATATTAATCTCTCTTTCCTGGCTTTATTACTTTCAAGTCAATGTGTGGTTTCAATTGGAGTTTTCTTTACACATGGGCACCAAAATGACAATCAAGTGTTAGTCTAGGGTCTCCATGAGGGGTTGGCTCCATTACACAAGTAATGACATGCAAAAAGACAGGGTGAATGCCACAATATAACATGGTTGAGACCTAAGGAAAAGTGAAGCAGTGTGAGAAAGGTCAATAATATGGTGATAATATTATTTCAATTTTGACACTATATCTCAAGGTGGAAGCAAATGTGATTACAACTATGTATTCTTGGTCAAAACATAGTCAAAATTCTTGCAAAGAATCATTAGTAACATGATGTAATGATAAAAACATATGAAAAATACACCCAAGAATTAAATATGTGACTTAAAAAAGAAATGGTCAATTAAAAAGGAGACTTTTTGACCCACTTCCCCAATAGAAAAAGGGCAAATTATGACCACATTTTTCATTTTTAAACCACAAGGAGACAAATTTGGAGAAAACCCTCTTGCTATCAAAAATTGCTTTTCATATATTGGGAGCATCAAGCCATGAAATTTGATTTTTTCACCACCAATTCATTTCTCTTTTTATCTTCTTTCTTTTGATGTAATTTTTATGTCTTTTTCCTTTAAAATTGTGTGTTGCTAACCCCCTAATTAAGTCAAGTGTTCTTCAACGCTCTAGTATAGAAAATCTAGTGCATCATTACGAAAACAAAAATAGATTGACTCTATAAAAGGGCATTGTTAGGCACACTAGTGCATGGTTTACTCTAAGGCAAAGTATTGCAAGTAACTTTTTTCATATCTAGGGCAAGGGAGACTTTTTTTAAACCTAATTTTTTGCATATGGATATTTATATTGATGTCTTCTGTGACGAGTTTGCGTGGATTTCAAGATGAAACAGTTGAGGGAAAGGGAACATGGCACTAATGATGAAGTTGCAATAGTAGACCAAGGGACATTAGAATATTTGTGCAATTTCAAGCTCTTAAAGTTCTTCAAAACACAACATATGAGAGGGAAATTTATATGCTTGGAGAGGATCATACAGGGGTGGGATACTACTAAGTAGCATTTTGAGATACAAGGATAGGTGGTAATGATTGTTTGATGGAAATTATCTCCTATGGATAGAAGTGAATCCCCTAGATCTAGTGGCTTGAGCTAGAAACAATAGAAACAAAACACTTGTGCCTTCTTTAGAGAAATTAGAATATAGAGGACGGACTTACCTTGATTCCAATGCAAGTTCTCTTCTTCTCCCTTCTTGTGAACTTTAGCTCCAGCTCCAAACGCTATAAAGGGAACATGCAAAATAATTTCAATAAGAAAGAGAACTACAAGACATACATAGCATAAACTTGTATCTCTAATCAATGAGTCAAGAAGGCATTGAAATACATATGCAACAAATAGACACAAATATAGAAAATGTTAAACACACACATGGCAGCAAGAGAATACGAAGGATAAAACATGAGAGTACATTTTTATTAACAAGAGATATAGATTTATAGTACATGGTTTAACTATTGGGTTCCACATCCCAAGGTCTCTTGGACTTCCTTTTGTCTATTCCACTTCCACACTAACCCATTGAGGATTAGGTGTCCAACATTTCCCCCTTAATCTGAAGGGTTATGTATGAATCCAAGAAGAGAGCTGTAATATAAAATGTGCCAAAATGCATGGCAGCACTAAGCTGAATGTGCTCTATGAAATGTTGGTATAAAAGACGGTGGTTTAAGGATGACCACCAACACTAGAATGCTTACTGCAGTTCCTGGAACTCTTCCAAAACTAACAAGAAGCTGAAGTCTTCTGCTAGAGGAAGTGCTCCTATTGTTTTGAAGAGGGAAACCTTCAACCAATAAAGGGAGGTCTCACCCCGCATAAAAGGGAGAACTTCAACCTGAAAAGGGAAGTCTCAACCTTTGATGGTTTAAGGATGACCAACAACTCTGGAATACTTAATACAATTCCTAGAACTCTTCCAAAACTGGCAAGAAGCTGAAATCTTCTGCTAGAGGAAGTGTCCCCAATTTTGTTCCTTGAATTCTTCCGAAGCTAGCAAGAAGCTAAAGTCTTCTGCTAGAGGAAGTGTCCCAGATTACAAACTAAAGGCATGATTAGGGGAATCTTTGTTTTTGGATCCAACTCTGGATCTGGTATGGCAGGTTGTGGCTCAGGCTAGCTTGATGGGGCTTTGAAGCTTGTACATGACCATCATTTCCCCCCCGTCAGATACAGGTGAGATGATGGAGAAAACTCAACTGCAAGACTGTTCAATACTCTAGAACAAGTTCTGAATGTGATTGGAATATCTTCTTGGCTATTGATGCCCATTTCCCAGAAGCGATCCATCTAAGATGAATCTTTGTTCTTGCAGGACGTTTGTTTCTGAAGCATCTGTGTGAAGAATGGGTGGTTTTATAATAGTGCTTACATGGATGAAGATCAAAACAATGATCTTTCAAATGGACAACTCAGTCACAGTGTTGGCATTTCACAATCTGTTGTTGTTGTTGTTACTGTGGAAGAGGGGCAAAATCTGGAATAGCTGGAGGTGAACTATCATGAAGGAATCCAGCACTCTGAAACTGAATGGGCTTTGAGTAGTCTGGAATATTAAAGGACAATTCCTTCTCATATCCAAGACCAGTTATGTGCTTGTTGTGGACAAGCTATTCCCAAGGTCTGATGATGGGCTTGCGAAGTGCAGACTGAGTTTCTGCATCTGCATGTACAACTACTGCTTTATTGGGCACTAGATCTGAATGAGCTTCAAAAATATTGTTTTGCTATTTATGGGAGTCTGTTTCATTGTTCTGAACAAAAACATGTCTAGAATGACTCTTTTTTAATTATTCTTGCTGTAGCTGAGATTTGAGCTGCAAAAAATCAATTTTCTCTTGTGCATTTTGTAGACAGACCTGAATGTCTATGAGAGAAACTTTGCTAACTTTTAATGTATCATGAGTAGTAGACAATATCAGAGTTTTGAGGAACTCTAATACTTCATTAATTCTAGCCATTTTTTCTTCAATGTCAGAATTACACCTTAAAAATTGAACACAACTACTACTCAATGCTAAAAAGTAATATCACTCATAGTACGCAGTAATATCCTTTATAAATGTGCAGCAAATGATTAGTGTGCAACCAGCAAGCACCAATTACAATCCATTACATAAAAAAGACCAGCACTATGTTCTAACAATACAGCTGACTAAACTTTTCTCCACAAAAGATTACTTTTATTTTTCAAAACAATCATAGCCTTTATACAACCCACCAAACTCTTATGCAACAGTCGAATAAAGGAATCAATGCATATATATGTAGACAAAAACTATAGTGAGTTTTAAATACAATGCCACAACTGGGGCAGCGGCAACTACAAACTTGCTTGGATCCTTCAAATACTCCTTCACTTTTAAAGAAGAAATGATGGCTATCAAAACTTCAACAACTATAGCACCATGTCATGGACAGGACTTGAATTCTCATATATAAATGCTTTGACTAGGGTACGAATCAATATTCTTTGAACTTGCCACTTTCTTCAAAGAAAACAATAGTCCACTGTAAGAAACCCAATCAGAATAACTAAGAGAAAACCACAAAGAGTCCTAAGTTTGTATGGTTTGGTCCACTGTAGTATTTTAACAAACAGTTTGTGTATCAAATGTTGTAGGTGCAGTCCTTGTTGTTGGCTCATGTAAATACATAATATTTTGGGACAAATACTTGTGGAAGAACTTCAAAAAATTTAATATCAACTTTAAACCTAGCAAGCCATAAATAATACTAATAACAAGTGTAGCAACCGAAAACTTCTTCACTCTTCACTAAAATACATGTTCAAAATTTACACAATGATGTTGTAGATGCGGCCTTCATGGAGTTTACCCAACATATAAAAAATAATGCCCATGCCCAATTCAAAACATATTATACTTCGATGCAATACACCATACGGCCTTTGAAAAATGGAGCTCGACACAAGAAGTTGTCAATGCATACAATACATACTAGTTTTTTTTTCATACCATACCATTCAATACAGAGGTACCATAGCCTCTCTTTTTGATACCATGAGCAAGAGGAAGTGTATCTACAAAAACCCAATCAGAAGGAATTTCAACTGAACAATGGCTAAACTCCTTCACAAGAAGACGTGCATCAAAACAACAACCGTTATGAGCCACCCAAATAACATGACCACCAATGTTCTGTCGATACTTTATATAATGGATTATAATAGGAGCAAGGTCTTTCCACCTTGGAACATCAGACCTATTGACCATTCGATTGTTGATACCATGAATCCTTTCATTTGTCACAAAGCATTCAGGATTTACCAAAGACTGAAATGTATTGTATGGTCCACAAGCAAGAACTACCAGTGCTCAAATCAACACAGGGTTTTCATAAAAAATTGAACGCACACATGAATAATTCAACATATAGGTATATTGGTCTTCCAAGAAGTAGCTTCACCATGCAATATATATCGGCCTTCCCAAATTTTTTTTTTTAAGATAACTGTTTATTAACCATCAAAAACTTCTCCCAACAGAGCACATACCTCAATGTTAGATAGGAAGCTTTCATAGTGGCAGAGGTTTCGACTTCCAGAAAACACAAAGATTAACGCACGAATTGACCAGAACGACCAATGCATATGCTATTCAACTCTTCATCGCAGCAAATATCAAATCTTTAATGCAACGTTAATCACCACCCGCAAGCCCTTGCTCTAGTTGTCTGGTCAGGAAAGCCAAAAATGTTATCACTTATTTCTTCAACCCATGCAGTCCAGAACTCTCAGTGTGAGGGAGGTTTGCTACACATTTAGTCAGCTCTATATCAAATTAAATAAACGAGATCTTGTTGCTCTCGAACAGGTGCCATTTATATTAATATTTAAATTAGAATGTTGACGTTGCATCCAAACAATTAACTTATTTTAAAGCTTATATATTAAACGAAAATAGTCCAGCTACATCCAAGCAGTTATGTCTTCTATTTAAGCTTATACATTTCGACACAAGCGTGAATGGGTCAACAATATCAAAAACTTTGAAACCTATTCCATTATCTCAAGCCAATGACTACTGTGACCAAACAAACTGATAACATTAATTTTCAACTGAAACTGAAATGGACAGCGGCATTGGCATTTACATTGGTTCCAACATGTTAAATAGGCTCAGCCAAACCTTCTGTTGGAGTCTCTATCATATCATTCATTAAATCTGAATTCGTGCTCATTCTCCTTTCCTCGGCATAGTCAGTTATTAGATCTAAAACAAATTTGTGGGAAATTGGCAAGTAGTTAAAAATATCCGACTGGATTGCAGATCAAAAATACCCAACCAGAACTCAACAAAATTGCAGAATCAGACTAAAGCCCAAAAGGAAAAGTACCCAGCGATTCAGAAGCTTTGATCATAAAATGACACCCACTACACCCACAAATAGACCCAACTGTACCCAAATTACGCTGACTAAAAGACCCAAATCATATATATAACATGAAGAACAGAACTCTAGAGCTGTGGGAAACGCAAGGTGAACAAGATTGTCGGGATAGCTAGATCGGGCAAGTCACGATACACCATGAATAAACATATATACCTAACTCGATTCTTCACGCACAATGCACATGAACAGTGTGAATTTGCTTTGGAATAATGGCGGAATGGTGGAGCGTTTTATAAATTCCTGCAACTTCTCTGAAATAAAAGAGATCAGGAATGCGCTGAGATCGTAGTCAAGAATACATTGTAGTCAGAGAAGAATCAGAACAACCCTTACAACACAATCAAGTACTCGACAGGCGTTTTTGAGGCAAATAGGAGTTACAAAGGCAAGAATACTAAAAATACGACCTGCTCATAAAGACCATAAAACAAATGGCTCAAAGAAATTATGCAAGGTAGGAATACGCCTGCTCTAATACCATGTTAAACACACACATGCAGTAAGAGAATCTGAAGGATAAAACATGAGAGTACATTTTTATTAACAAAAGATATACATTTATAGTACATGGTTTGACCGTTGGGTCCCACATCCCAAAGTCTCTTGGACTTCCTTTGTCTATTCCACTTCCACACTAACCCATTGAGGATTAGGTTTCCAAGAGAAAAAATAAATAAATTAATTAATTAATTAATAAAAATTTAAAAATTAAAAAAATAATTATACAAATACATAAAATAATAAAATTATAATAAAAATAAAATTAAATTAAAAAATTTAAAAAAATAATTGAATTAATGAAATGTAGGAGAAGATTACAACCCTTTTGTAGTTCTTGACAATGTAGATGTCTCCCGTCAAACTTATCCTTCCTTAGCCACAAGGAAATCCTTCAATCACAACTCAAGGACGGTAATGGATCCTTAGGTAAAAAAGAACAACATCTAGGCATAGCTAAGAGTCTCCAAAAGCCAACCTAGACATTATTGGAGATAATGAATTTTAGGGTAAATAGGGTAGTTTGGGTTTTACTAATCTAGGACTTAGATTCACATCAACACGTTGCATCTACACATTTCAAAATCAACATGAAAATCACTAATATTTAAAAACAAATATTTATATTTGATACATAAGAAAATTTAAAATATCAAAAATATGCTCCCAACAAAAAGAAGTGTATTCTGTTTAACCACTTTTGAAAATCGGGTCACATTTTTACTACCCCTACAAAACGAGTAATCGTATCGGTTATTTAAAGTGCCAAAAACTAAGCTTTAAAAAACACATGTGTGTTCTGCATAAACCCTTTTCGAAATCGAGTCACTTTTTTGCTATCTCTACAAAACGGGTAACAGTATGGGTTCCCATTTCAAAGTTTACATTGTCTTTCTAAATTTGTTAATGGAAAAAACCACAACTAAAAACGCTTTCTCCATTACTATGTTGTTAAGTTCGGAAGATGACAAGTTTTTACTAATGAAGTAGATGGAATAGGATTGTTGAATATCTTCATGTCCCAATGTTGCATTAATGGAAGTATCTGAGGCCTCCGAGGAGATATGGAATGGAAGGGGCTAATTAGGTCCCCTCAGGACTGGTGCCTATGCTAATCTCTCCTTCAGATTCTCAAAAGATCGTTAGCAAGTCTTGGTCCAAGAGAAATCACTATCCTTAGCTAATAATTGAAAAATAGGGGTAGTTATTCTAGAAAAATTCTCAATGAGTCTTCGGTAATAACCCGCATGACCTAGGAACCCCCTCACTTCCCTTTTTTCTTTGGTACAGGAAAGTGTAAATGACATATATCTTAGTCGGATCTACCTGAATACCCTTATCAGAAATAAGATGGCCAAGGACCACCCCTTCTTTTCACATCAATATACATTTATTGTCACTCAAATCAAGGTGAACTTCTTGGCATCTATTTAGTACTTTCTTTAAATTTTGAAGAGACTCCTTAAAAGAATCACCAAATACTGAAAATTCATCCATATAAACCTCTACACACTCAAGGTCGGCAAGGATAGCCAAGACTTCTCTTTGAAAAGTGGGTGGATAATTACAAATTCCAAAGGGAAGTACTCGATAAGCGAATGTTCCCCAAGGACAAGTAAAGGTAGTCTTGTCCTAATCCTTAGGTGTGATATGTATTTGGTTGTAACCATTGAAGCCATCTAAAAATGAAAAGAACTTTTTACTTGCAAGGGTATCTAGTACCTAATCAATGAAGGGAAGGGGAAATTAATCCTTGAGAGTGGCTTTATTTAATTCTCTATAATCGATACAAATTTTCCATCTCCCATCTTTCTTCGGGACTATTACCAATGGTGAGACCCACTGGCTATCAGATATATGATAGATAAAACCGACATCTATAAGTTTTTGGAGTTCTTCTTTAACAACATCTCTTAGTGTATGGTTCATTCACCTTTGAGGTTGTCGAACAGGATGATCACCCTCCTGAATATAAATATGATGAGTGCAGGTTTTATGAGGGATTCCTCTTATGTCCTCATAAATCCAAGCAAAGGCATCAAGATGATATCGCAACAAGCTCACAAGCTTCTCCTACTAGGATGGATTGAGGTCTAAACCAATGTGTAAGGATTTTCTTGGACTTACTTCAACAAGAGTAGTGTCAGGCTCGTAAACATATGTGGTGGCTACCAAACTCTGTAATGATGATGATGAGGATTGGGGATCACATTTTTCTTGGGAACTTGTACTCAAATTTTGATGAAGTGATTCATAATTATGTATAGTGTTTGAGTTATCCTAAAAATCTTAGATCACACTCTCGTCAGTCAACTCAATATAGTGATGAATCATAGAAAGGGACTGAATATCGTTGTCACTACTATCATAATCCAACCAAAAGGTATCACGAAGCTCCTAGATAGATCTAGCAAATGGGTATAAGGTGGCCTTCTTCCTAGCATCTCCATGGAAAATATACATGTCATCGGAGTGACAACCTATACAGGCATCTGTTGTATCAAGCCATGGTCATCCCAAGATCAAAGGGTGTCCCCCAGTAGGCTTCTTTGGTTGTAAAACAATGAAATTTGTGGGCTACTCGCATGAATCAATTGAGACAACCACATCATCTAGCACACCCTCCGGCTTGATTTTAGATCTATTAGCAAGTTCAATCACAATGGGGGTAGGAAGGATGTGAGTTAACCAAAGTTGATCCATGGTTTTCTTAGTCATGACATTAATAGCTACTCCAAGATATATTAACACATTGGGAATGACGTTGTATCCTATTTGAACATAGAAAACTAGGTTTTTATGATCAATATATTTTTCAACTTGAACACATCATGTCATCAACTCAGTTGCTCTCTCAACAAACTAGATAGTGTGGGGCTCAACTCTCTTCCTTCCTATATTTTTAAGGAAGAGTTCCTTAATATTTTTTCTACAAATATGAATCTCTTTTATAGCCTGCAGTAGAGGAACCTTTATACAAAGATTCTTCAACCCGCAAGCCAGGTCATACTCAGGGGTGGGGTCAATTTTCTCCATAACCAGCCTCTCTTGAAAATGGGTTTGGTTCGAAGAAAAAGGTAAGGACTCTGAATGTATGGGAACAAGATGAGAGACAACATCATTGTTTGAAATATTAGGAGTTTCCTCCTCAGTTTTCTCCTCAATGATTATTGTTGGTCGCTTTTACTCTTGTTTTTGTTTTTCTAAATTTATTCCTCTTCCTGATCTCAGTTGGAGGTCATTGACCCCAAATGGCATGGTTTGAGAAATAGGGAAAGGGAGAGGTCCAATGAAGTGAATGACTTCTATCGCTTTATTATTTGGTTTGGGAACAGGTTGTGTTGATAACTGAAGTGGCCGAAATGGTGGTGGTAATGTAAATGGTGGTGGCATGGGCTACGTCCACTGAGGCACAGCAATTGGTAGTATTGTTTGTGTCATAAGATAAGGTGCATACGATGTAGGATATGACTATATAGGCATGGGGTAAGGAAAATGAGAGTGTGGTGGTCCCCTCCATCCTTGTTTCCAAGGAGGAGGAGACTTCCCATAATAAGAATGATACCCATGTTGCCAAGACTGAGGATGATTCATATTTTGAAAATAATATTGTGGTGCATTATAACTAGGAAAATATGGTGCAGGTTCATAAATGATACATGTACTTAGCTTTGGCCACAATTTTCAGACTCTCGTAGTGTGCAATCGTTCAGGTACTGAATGCTCCCATTCAAATGTTTCCTTCAATCCAGGTATCAATGGGTATTCCTCGGTAGGATGCTTTCCTTAACATATTACACAACTATTAACACTTTTCACATCTCCAGGACACTCACGTAAAAGATGATTTTTTCTACATTTTGGACAATAGATGGATAATGTTTCTTTTTCTTCTACTAATTTCTACTGAAATTTTAAAGAATGTATCTGTTTACTAATAGTATTCATAATTTTAGTTTTCATGTTATCCATTTTATTTTCCCAACCAATAATCGTAGCATTGTTGATCCAAATTTGTTATTCCTAGAATTGCTTCTAATTCCCTTATGAGATATGGATTGATTTCTTGAAAATTTCTTGCACAGATCACAAATCTTATCAAAATAATTATAAGCAATGTCCCCTTGCCCTAACAAGTTCAAAATATTCTTAGAATCATCAGATTTCCCATGTAGAAATAAGGTTCTAACAATGGTCATATCAAACTCATGCTTTGACCTTTGAAGGATGTATAAAAATCTCTCTAAATAATCCTCCAAAGTTTCATCATCACCCTGTGCAATGGTAAATATTTCATCTTTCATTTCTTGTGTTTTGCAATATTCCTGATATTTAGTCAAGAAAACCCTCTTCATTTGTTCCCAAGAAGTAATAGTGTTTCCTCCCAACCCCGTGAACCAATGTAATTTTGAGTCCTTAAGGGTTATATCGAAAATATTTAGCTTCTGGGCATCCAAAGAATAGTCATAACTTCTACAAAGTGTATCAAACTCAACAAGAAAAGATTCGGATCTTTCTGCACCTTACCATTAAAATGTGGAAGAACGGAAGGTGGAATATTTTTCATTTGAATAGTTCCATTTTGGTACACAATTGGAAACCCAAAAGTGGATTGTTCTTCTAGTGGTTGGTTCTTACCCATCCCTTCACCATGCACTTCTACATTATCTTCCATCTTTCCTCCCCCAAACATACCACTTCTTGGAGACTGTGAGGGCTAACTGTTTTTCTGATTTAGCTTCTCGGTCCAAACAATCTCCTTCTTCCCTTCTATTGGGTGTGAAATTCCTGCATTGTTGTCTCCGAAGTCTAGGTAAAGGGTACTAGCATGATTGGTCTGTGTCTACTTGGAATTCTTGTCTTCAATAGAAGACCCACCATGAGCAAAAAATTATGATTTATCAATATTTCCTCTACCATTCTTAGGCTTCGAACCCCTACCTCTCCTAGTCATGCATTTTAAAAAGAAATCAGACCATAAATAATCAACATAACTGTGAAAATTCTTGTTGGAACAACTCAATTCAAACCCAAATTTAATGTTGCAATGAATTCAAAAAAATATGTATGCAACACATGATCAAAAGAAATTCCTTCAAGCAATAGAAGCACACTGCAAATAAAAAACAAAGCAGAACTTACAACTACTACAAAGAAAAAAATCAGAACTTTACTAAAATTTCTTTCAACAACTCCAAAATGTTGGTTGGTGCAATTGTAAATTCAATTCACAACATTTACTTATCAAGAATGGGCCTCTTATAATGCAAGGAATAGCACAATCAATGCCAAAGGTTCCAAATAAATTTTGTAAATCTGATTTCTATCCCAATGATTAAATTAATCAAGTTCAAATAGGCTTCAAATAAAATCCTTGACTTCTATTCCTGCATTGTTCACATAGTAACACCAGAACCACTCCCAGAAACTGGATCTCCACACAAAATAACAATCAGAGACACTTCAAAAACATCTCATATCAAAGAAAAATAACTTAGCGTTTAATGGCATAATCAATCAAATGAAAAATCTATTCTTGTACTACACTACCATTCAAAATATTATGTTCATGTACTTGAAAGAAACTTCGTTCTTGCACTCTCAAAATAATATGTTTCTACACTGTATGACAAACTAACTATTCTAGTGTGGAATAAAAACTTTGCTCAAATTAATGGTGCACTCTCAGACTCAACACACATCGTTTTGTAACTGGAAATCAAATCTTGACTTGAAATAGAAACTTGCATTAAACCGAAAGAGAATGTCTCATACCTAGGCACACAAGTTAAAAGGATACCTCACCAATCAGATTCAATCACTCAATTTTCATTTTTAATAATAACCCTCTCTTGAAATCAATCTATGTTTATACAAGATTATGTTACAAGTTACCGAGAATAAGATTGATAATTTAATAATAGCAGAACTTTATTTCTTCATTGAAAATATCAAGGCAACCGAGTTTCTAGCCTGGGCTTCACAAAAATAGTGACACTGTATATCATTCAGATCACAGAACTTTACAAAGGAGAGAGTAAACCCACTTTAACATGCAGTTTTCGTTCCTTAGGGTTCTTAACACAATGCCACAGTCATCGATCATACACCAGAAGCAGTAATCGATATAAGCTAATCAAACTTAAACATCCATATCCTAGTTGTGGACTTAAGTCTTCATTGCAAAAAGGGTCTTGTTCGCAACAACCTGATCTCCGGGTCTCGACTTGTTATCAAGGAAAAAGACTATTGCAAAATTAAAGCTAGGGTTCAATCCTTGGTTCTGGAAATAACTTTGAAAATAAAAGTTCACTTTTAGATATGAATCGCCACTACTTCTCAGACACAATTTCTGAACATCCCATTCAATAAATAACGCTTTAAAAATAAAAAAATCGAAACAAGCTTCAGATCTAGACTATTCCCATTCCTCAACAAAAATACACAAGGTCCCTTGTTGTTTCACATGCACCCAACACAAGAAATAAAAAAATGTACAATACCTCACACCAACTTCACACATAATACATCTCATAGTAAAATGATTTGAGGGATAATGAGATGGGTTGGTTGGGCCCTAGCCAACCAACTCGTTTCCCTTTGAAAAAACAAATTAACTTATGTGAGACAAATTAAACATCCGCAGAAGAACAAAATAATTTCATGAACCTAGCACTAAGCTCATTTTATTGATTAAAAAGTCTTTGGTCAATACATTCGGTGAAATGACAAATCCAACTCGAGAGGAGGTTATGGCAATACAAGCTTTCAAAGTATCAACACCATAACTTTTCCACATTATTGTTAACCTCTCTATTCCTACAACTAGGTATATATACATTTTGCACAGGTCCTTGGCCATGTCAAACTAGTTACAAAAATAAATTTGGTACCAACTGACTTCTATCAATAGAAACCCTTGAATACTTATATTTTACTCGATCCATTTATAGGAAGCCAATTAAAAAAATTCATGTTGAAGACCACAGGTAGAATCACACAGCTCCTTCCTTGACAAATCACATCAAATCCTCAGTCAACCATCGAATCCAACATTCTCCCTTCTTTAGTGCAGGAACCGATATTAGTGCAGGAATCTCGGGATATGATCTTCCTGTACCACAATACTTCAATTTAAAGTTAGTGACAACTATTGCAAGAGATTCTTTAGGTAGTATGATGGTAAGCTTCTTGTTAAAATATTAATCTAATTGACCCTTTTTAATATAGATAAGCAACATTTATCCATTGAACCCAAAGAAACATAAGAAAGATTAAAAATGTATGCATGGAGGCTTGTTTGAGTTGTAAAATAGAGGTTAAGGAAGGGGTATTTGGGTAAAAATTAGAACATTTGTAGGGCCTAACAGTCTTCACCTTTATCGTTGGTTTCCTTTACAACTTGCACAGTAATGTGTTGCATTCTCTTACAATAATTTTTGAAACATAGTAATTTAAATTTAATTGCCTAACATTATTTTCTCATTATGAATATCTTTAAGATTCCAAGTGCCATGGATTTATAGTTTTCAATACTTCTATGTTAATAGGAGGCATGGCCCCGCCTACAACAAAAAAAGCAAGGAAATAATTTGATGGAAGCAATGTGGAAGGATTGGTTGAAAGTCATGCCATTTTGTTTCCCATTTACACCAGCACGACATGTTATATAGATAAATCTTTATCGATGACTTGGTCAAGGATATATCAAGAATTTTCTAGAAAATAAATACCTGAGGATGAATAAGATAGAGAAGTGTACATAAATATCAAGAAGTCTTAGTTTCATAAACTAGCAGCACATCCTCCTTCCATGCCTTGTGCTAAGACCATTAAATGGATAATTACGCATATTGATATGAAAGATATGACTGTTAAGAATGTATGTGGTATGGAGATAGAATCACATTAACATTTAGATGTCAAAGAATACTACAAGATGACTAAGAACCATCTAGACCTTACTTCTATATGGTGTAGTAATTTCCTAAGGCTACCAACGACATTTTTAAGACTTGGTGGCAGGATTTAAGCAAGTTCTCACATCGATCTCATGAAAATTATAAGACCAATTTTTTGAGAAAATCATATCATTTGTTGGCGGTGATGTTTTGCAGGCTATATGGAAGGTAGGGTGCAACATTCTTTGAAGAATATTGGGTATTGATAATGTGCACTTGTGCTCGAAAAGGAACTATATTTAATCGGGCTAACATTTTAGCCAACTTTATCGACGAAAATGTAGAGTGATCTAAGTAGGTGTCTAAAGGGGAATAATTGGAATTTTATATGGCATCATATCTACTAGATGGGATATGTGCAAGATGTGATTTTGAAGGAATCAAACAAAACTATTGATCCAGGTCGCTTCAGAAAGGCTCAAAAATCTAAATATCCAGATTTCATCAAAAATAGGACCACGTGATAGAGCTCGTTGGCCTGATTCTAAAGGTGCAAAGGACACTCAAATCCAACTTCATATGCTCAAGATATTCCCAGTCAAAGTTTTGGTCAACTTGGTTCCACCAGTAAAATTTAGTAGGTCGATAACTAAATTTGGAGGCTTGATATAACATTTGGAGGTTTGGATAAATATGGCAGACACTAATGGAGCAACAATTTGGCACTGCGCGATGATCAGAACTGGCAAATTTTTCGCCTACTTAATTTTTCCAGTGACCTTAAAATTCGGTTGATGGTTTTTTACCATACCATTTTTAACAAAAATAAAAAATAAATAAATATTAAATGGGGTGGCGAGCCACCACCCCTACCAACCCCTCCCCTTTTATATTACATATTGTAATATATAGTTGACGGCCAACCAAAAACGGAGGTCAGCTCCTATCAAACCCACATCGACCGGGTGGCTGACCCACCCCATGCGGTGGCCCCATGTGCCATATTCACACAATGGCCCAACATATAAAACAAATTACCATTTCTAAATGAAACAAGAAGGTAGCAGGTTGGAACCTGGGCCTCCCTCCAGCCATTTTCCAGTTATTCCAATGCGGCAACCCATTGGGCTTTGTAAAATATGCCCATGAAGGCTATTAAAACTAATATCTTTGTCATTCAACCAAGGTGAAAAGCAGAGGTGGAGCTGAGAACCACACAATGAAACCAGGAGTGGGCATAGTTTTTTAGAGGGAGAATATTCTAAAGGAATATTCCATAGAGTATTCCTTCATGCAAAATCATTAAAGAATCTAAAGGATTCCCTGGGGGCTGATTTTTGAAGGTGTCAGAATTATGCCAAATTTATATTCAAATTAACCAGAATTTCGCCAAGAGTCTGATGTCATGATGATTTTTCTGATCTAAGAAGCAAATTTTTTAGAAGCAGAATGTTTATGGTGAAATGATGAAGTTGAACCCTTGACGTAGGAATCTACATGGAATCTAAAGATTCCCTGGAGACCCAAAATTGACAATTTCATAACCAGGCAAACTTTATACTTATTTGTTTCAAATTTTTGCAAGGAACAAGATGGTGTGATCTATTTCTTCATCTACATAGTCAAATTTCAGTCAACCTGTAGAAGAGAATCTTTGAGATTCCTAGGGAGCCAAGAATTGACTGAGTCAGAAATTTTACAGTCATATTTCATGGTTTTTCACAAGGAACATGATGGTGTAGACATTTCCTTCATCTGAGTAGTCGATTTTTATGTCATCCCCAGACTTATAGGTATAATATGCATTGTTTCCATGTCTTCATTTGATTTAGTTGAGATGATGATTCAATTTTATTTGTGTATGCCAATTTGTAAGAGGATCCTTGTATGACATTTTATATGAGAGATTAATATTTTGTCATGTTGAAGGAGAGCTTTTATGAGTGAGAGTTCTTATAGAAGAACATCTCATGGAGAAACATGCCACTCTAGTAAAATGGGTTCACCCTAGTATTGACAAAAGAATACATCATGTGCTCAACATCTTCTTGCAACACCTAATGAAGCGGCCTCCCCACTCTTGACATCAGGCCTGGAGACGTAGCCCACACTAGGTGAACTATGTTATCATATCATGTGTTTATGTTTTTTCATGATTATTGCTTCTTGTTTTCATATTGGTGGTTTGCTAAAGTTGTTTAGAATTTAGATTTCTCATGGTTTCACAAGCAAATGTAAGTGTCAGTGAAAGGTGGTGTATGATAGGGATTTTTGTTTGAAAGAACTCACAAAAATTTCCTGAATCAAGTGGTATTAGAGTGGTCTGACCTTTTTACCAGAGATTGTGAATTGAGCGTGTAACAAGAATGGAAATGGAGAATAACAAATATCTCTACGAGGCCTTCTACAGGATGGAAAACATCATCAATATATTGCTTGCATATTATGAGGAGAAAATGGAAAAAGAGGAATAGGAGAAAAAGAGAATAGAGGACGATGATCCATCTCCATGTTTGGGTGAATATTATTCTTCTTCATCTTCTTCTCATAATTCAAATGAGGAGATCAATCAAAAACTTCAATAAGATAATGTTAAATTGAGGAGACTTCTACAAGAAGTAGAAGAGGAGAAGCGGAGATTACAGCTTCAATTACGAGCTACGAAAGAGGTCTTGGAAAAGTTGTAGCATAACAAACCCAAGGTAAAATGTGATTCTTCAGTTTCATTTTCACATGATGTGATTTATGTTGGAAGCATTGAAGTACCTATTTCAGAAACCAACATGAGACTCCTTACCAAGATGGGGTACAAAGGAGGAGGACTTGGTGTTAATGGACAAGGAATGACTCAACCATTGGAGGTTGTACAAATGTCTCGATTTGCAAGATTGGGATACACTGAAGGAGAATTCTCAAAGACAACAAAATCAAGGGGTTCTTCAAACAAAGAATCCAAGCCAAAGCCATCAAGGAAAGAAGATGATGGGAACACATGACCATCTTCCCATGATAGTGCACATTGTAAAAGAAGAGCTAAGCCGAGATTTCATCGCTAAGATCACACTAGAGACAACCAAGAAAGATATAAGAGGTCTCGTTTTGCTAATGTTACTTTTGATTACAAGAATATTGTTAATCATAAGAAGAAAGTATGGCATAGAAAATCGAGTGATTTTTGTGGTCTGCATAACCATGTTGTTTCCAAGTGTTGGAAAAGAATAGTAGCAATAAAGAGGACAAGACATGAAGACCTTCTCCATATCAAGGAAGGGAGAAGACCAGGAAAGTATGGTAGAATAAGAACTTTATCAACCATTACAACAGAGGTGGACATCGAAGAGCCACGTTTTGGAGGCTTCATCCAAAATAGTGTCTGAAGAAGGACAAAGCGCTTGTGTAGGAACCAATCCATGAAGCTTTTCGATAAGAGAATCAACTCTAAAATGAAGACCCATTCACTTTATTAAGTGAGAGATGGTTTTATTAGAGATAATAGCTTATTATGGAATCATTTTGTAACTCACATATTATGAAATGATTGTAAAAGTGATGAAGCGTTTTCCATCACTTATGAAAGAGACATGGTGATGTTGTTTTGGCATTTTTGTTGATAGTTAGGGTATTGGTTTCTGCTATGATTTTGATGTAAACTTGACCAATTAGTGTATTTTTAAACTCTTGGAAAGTATGTGGTTTTCTTGGTTCATGTTTGGCCTTGTAAAAATAACATGTATTTTGCAAGATGTACTACAGCTTTGTGCAGATGTAGGTCTTGGTTCATCACTTATGGCTCTGAAGTACAAAGGTGAAGAAGAAGAAAGTGTGGCCTATTAGGAGACTTGTTGTGCAGATGGGGGATTACAATAGTTGGTAGATAGTGTTCACGCTTTTGGGGGACTAAAAGGTTCTCGATGGGGAGGAACGATCTAGGTGGCTCTAGAAAGGCTCAAAAATCAAAGTCCTATAATTTCATTGAAACTAGAACTAAAACGTAGAGCTCTACGTCCTAATTCCAATGGCGCAAACGACACTCAAATCTGAATTCGTCTGCTCAAGATATTTATAGTCATCATTTTGTTCAACTTGGCCCCACTAGCTAAATTTAGCGGGCGCTAACTAAATTTGGAGGCTCGCTAAATCTGAAGGTTCGACTAGATTTGGAAGGAGCTACTAATTTTGGTGGCCACTAACGTTGCAACAATTTGGCACTGTGCAGTGGTTGAAACTGGTGAATTTGTCACCTATTTAATTTTTCTAGTGACCTTAAAAATTCGGTTGACAATTTTTTACCATACCATTTTAATAGAAAATAAAAATTAAAAATATTAAATAGGGTGGCGAGGCACCACCCCCGCCAACCCCTCCCTTATTATATTACATATTGTAATATATGGTCAATGGCCAACCAAAAATAGAGGTCGGCGGTATCAAAACCACATCGGCTGGGTGGCCAACCCGCTCCATTTGGCGGCCCCATGTGCCATATTCATACAACAGCCCAACATATAAAACAAACTGCCATTTTTATATGAAACGGGAGGGCCATTGGTTGGACCCCAAGCCTCCCTCCAACCATTTTCTAATTATGCCAATGCATCAACCCAATGGACTTTGTAAAATCCATCTACCAGGGCTATTAAAACTAAGATCTTCATTCGACCAAGGCATAGAATGGAGGCGAAGCCGAGAACCACACAGTAGAACTAGGAGTGGGCACAAATTTTGTGATGGACAATATTCCAGGGGAATATTCTCTAGAATATTCTAATGGAATATCTCCAGAATATTTCAATGGAATATTCCCTAAAATATTCCACAAAATATTACCTCATGCAAAATCATTAAAGAATCTAAAGGATTCCCTAGGGGCTGATTTTTGAAGGTGTCAGAATTATGACAAGTTTATACTCAGATTAATTGGAATTTCGTTAGGAGTATAATGGCGTGATCAACTTTCTAGTCTGAGCAATGGATTTTCCAGAAGCATAATGTTTAGGGAAGAACCATGAAATTGGAACCTTAAGGTAGAAATCTACATGGAATCTGAAGATTTCTTAGAGGCCCAAAATTGACAGTTTCAAAACCAGGAAAACTTTATACTCACTTGTCTTGATTTTTCAAAAAGAACGCAATGGCATGATCAATTTATTCATCTAAGCAACCAAATTTCATTCAACCCGAAAAATAGAATCTTTAAGGAATCTTTGATATTCTCGGGGAGCTCAGAATTGACCGAGTTAGAAATGGGTCAAGTTTACTGTCAAATTTCACAGTTTTTCTCAAGGGACATGATGGCGAAGATAGTTCCTTCATATGAGTATCTGACTTTCAGTACATCCCAGTATTTGGAGGTATAAGATGAATTTTTCCCATGTATTCATTTTATTTTGTTAAGATGATGATTCCATTAATGTGATATGTGTATGTCACTTTGTGAAAGGATCCTTGTATGCCACTTTATGTGAGAGACTGTTTTTTTTTCATGTTGAAGGAGAGCTTTTATAAGTGAGATTTCTTATAGAAGAATGTCTCGTGGAGAGACATTCCACTCTTTTAAAAGGGGTTCATCCTTTATCGATAAAAGAATATATCATGTACTCATCATCTTCTTGCAGCACCTAATGAATCGACCTCCCCACTCTTGACATCGAGCCCTGAGAGGTAGCTCACACTGGGTGAACTCCATTATCATATCATGTGTTTATGGTTGTTCATAATTATTTTTTCTTGTTTTTATGTTGATGGTTTGCTGAAGTTGTTTAGAATATGAATTTCTCATGATTTCAAAAGCAAATATAAGTGTCAGTAAAAGGCCATGTATGATGGGGATTTTCTTTTGAAATCACTCACAAAAACTACTCGGATCAACTGTTGAGCATGTTGTCAGTGATTTCAAAGAGGTGTTAGGTGCATCAAGTACAGGCAGGGGCAAGATGTAGAGTGAGTGCATATATCGTCATTGATGTCAAATTTTGGAGTCCATCGATGTGATGATGTCCAACTTGATGTTGCAATTATAAAACCCTAGCTCTAGGTTTTATAGTTTCTTACCAATGAGCACACTATTGGGTTGTATTATATTAGGTGGGTGGATCTACCTATGGTTTTGTGCATGGTTTTTGCACATGGTTTTGGGTCCAATGGTTTTTAGTCCATGGTATTGGATGCTTCGACATGTATATATATGTATTGTAACATTGAAAGGAACATAATGAAAAATCAAGCTAATAGTCTCGGTTTTGGGATCAAGGGAAAAATCTTTGTGTATATGTGTTATGCTCTCACATTTTTTATTTTCTGTTCTTAGAATCTGTATGCAGGGAATTTTTGTACAAGGTTAAAACCTACATTTGGTATCAGAGTTGTTTTGGCTTCAAGGGGACGCCTTTGTTGCTGAGGGGTTTCGCTCGGGCCTGTGGTAGACCCTATTCAGTGAAAGATCTCCGGGGTCAATTCTGGTGGTGAAAGAAGATGGTGAGCAGTGGAAAGATAGAGATCGAGAAATTTAATGGTTGGAGTTTTGAGTTGTGGAAACTCAATATGGAGGATTTGTTGGTAGATAAAGATCAGCAGATCATGGTAGATCCGGGTACTAAACCAACGGGAGTGTTTGATGAAGAATGGAAGAAGTTGGATCGAAAGGTAAAGAGCACAATACGATTTTGTGTCTCAGACTTAGTATTTATGAATGTATTAGGGGAAGCTATGGCTAAGGCTTTGTGGTACAAATTAAGGACTTTGTACCAATCTAAGTCTCTAGTGAATAAACTGTTCCTATGGAAAAAGTTGTATCACCTGAGGATGAAAGATGGAGATTCAGTGACAGAGCATCCGAATACATTTAATACTATGGTAAGTTAGTTATTATCTGTTGACATTAAAATTTCAGATGAACATAAGTGCATCAGTTTGTTGTGTTCACTACCAGATTCATGGGATAGTCTGGTTATTGCAATAGATAGCAATGCAACTGCCTTGCAGTTTGATGAAATAGTCTCATCCTTGCTGACAGAGGAGATGAGACGGAAAAATATGGAGAGCCAGAATGGTGATACCTTGTCTGTATGAGGACGGTCCTGGAACAGAAACAAAAATAATTTATCGAGTGGGAGATCTAAATCTCCAAGAAAACCTGTAAAGATGTGCTAGAAATACGGAAAGGAAGGGCACTACAAAAGGCACTATAAATCTAAAGCTCATGACAAAGAAAAGGGATCTAATGATGCTCCTCTTGCATAGGCGAAGACCACCTCATATGAAGGTGGGGATGTGTACTTGGCTTATTCAAGTACACATATAGATCATGAGGCATGGTTGATTGACTCAGATGCATCCTTTCACTTCACTCCCCATAGAGAGTGGTTCTACAAGTATGAGAAATATGATGGTGGTGATGTTTTCTTGGGGGATGACATGAAGGCTAAAATTGTTGGCCGCGGAAAAGTTAAGTTGAATTTGCAAGGTGGAAGGATTAGAACACTTCCGGGTGTTCTGCATATTTCTGCATTGGCCAGAAATCTGGTTTCTATAAGCAAGTTGGATGATGCAGGTGTAAAAACAGTGTTCGAGAAGGATACCTGCAAGATGGTTCAGGGAGCACCGGTATTGATGTGGGGAGTTTTGATTGGAATTCTTTACAAGTTGCAAGGTAGCACTATTGTTGATGGGTGCAATAGTTCTGTCGTTCCTGAAAGTGAGGTAGAAAATCTAATGGCCTCTAGAGAAAAGACCATGCTATGGCATCAAAGGCTTGGACATATAGGAGAGAAGGGCCTTCGAATACTTCATGGTAAAGGTATGGTAGAAGGTATGACTAATAGCTCTCTGGATTTTGATTTCTGTGAAAATTGTGTATATGGGAAGAAGAATTGGGTGAGTTTCCCCTCTGGTGGTAAGAGGGTGAAATAGATATTAGAGCTTGTGCACAGTGATGTGTTTGGGCTTGTGAAGGTTCCATCACTGGGTAAGTTTGTGTACTATGTATCATTTATAGATGACTTCTCAAGGAATATATGGATATATTTTCTTACGAAGAAATTTGAAGTGTTTGACAAATTTAAAGAATTTAAGGCTCTCGTGGAAAACCAGACAGAGAAGAAAATAAAGGTGCTGAGGACAGATAATGGTGGAGAGTTTTGCAAGAAGGAATTTGAAGAATTCTGTAAGAAGTGTGGCATAGCACGACAGAAGACTACTCCATACACACCTGAACACAATGGAGTTCCAGAAAGAATGAACAAGACGTTGATGGAAAGGGCAAGAAGCATGCGCAGTAGTGTCAGATTAGGACAAGAACTTTGGGCAGAGGCAGTGGAGACTGCATGTTACCTAGTCAACAAATCACCTTCACCAACATTGGAGGATAAGACTCCATAAGAGGTATGGACTCGTAAAAAACCCTCTCTTTCACATCTAAGGGTATTTAGATGTGATGCATATGTACATGTTCCAAAGGAGGAAAGAACAAAGTCAGATAGTAAATCTGAAAAGTGCATCTTTATTGGGTATAAAGATGGTTTAAAGGATTATAAACTTTGGAACCCAGTAACAAGGAAAGTTGTGTATAGCCGAGATGTGGTGTTCAACGAGATGAAAGATGTTATTAAACATGAATTCCAACCAAAGGAACCTGAGAAGATAGAGGTTGAACTAAAGGAGAAATAATTAAACTCTATAGCAGAAGAGGAATTAGAAGATGAAGAGCCAAAAACTCCGATTGTGAGAAGATCAATTCAAGAAAAAAGGCAGCTAGAAAGGTATAGTCCATCTGCTTTCTGTTTAAAATTTACTTTATCTATTACTGATGATGATCCCAAAACTGTGAAGGAAGCAGTAGATTAAGAGGATGGTAAACTCTGGAAAGAGGCCATGGTTGATGAAATCACATCTTTGCACAAAAATGAGGCTTGGGATCTGGTGGAGTTGTCGGATGGAAAGAAACCCATTGGCAGCAAATGGGTGTTCAAGAAGAAGACAAATGCAGAAGGAAAGGTGGAGAAATACAAATCTCGGTTGGTAGCAAAAGGTTATTCCTAAGTGACGAAAATTGATTTTAGTGATATTTTTTCTCCTGTTGCCAAGGAAGATTCTATTAGATTTTTTATCTGTTTTTGCTGCTTTTGATTTTGAAGTAGAACAGATGGATGTGAAGGCAACATTTCTTCATGGGGATCTGAAAGAGGAGATCTACATGAAGCAACCTGAAGGCTTTGTGGTGAATGGTAAGAAAGAATTGGTATGCAAGTTAAAAAAGTCTTTGTATGGGTTAAAACAGTGACCAAGGATGTGGTATCAAAAATTTGATACATTTATACGGGGACTTGGCTTCACTAGAAGCAAAGCAGATCAATGTGTGTATTTTAAATTAATTGGTGACTGTGTTATTTATCTAGTCTTGTATGTGGATGATATGTTGCTGGTTAGAAATGAAAAAGAAATTATCTAGAATTTGAAAGACCTAATTGTCCTCCAAATTCGACATGAAAGATCTTGGTGCTACAAACTATATTTTGAGCATGGAAATTAAAAAGAAATCGAGAAAAGAGGAAGCTCTGGTTAAACCAGAGGAAGTATGTCAAGACAATACTACAGAGGTTTAATATGCATGATAGTAAACCGGTAAAGGCTCCTATTCCTGTAGGTGTGAAGATATTTGTTAAACAGTGTCCCAAGACACAAGAAGAGGAAGAGGACATGTTTCGTGTTCCATGTGCAAGTGCAGTCGGTAGCTTGATGTATGCGATGATCTGTACTAGACCAGACATTACACATGCAATGTGAGTATTGAGCAGGTTTATGTCAAAACTAGGGAAGGAGCATTACACAGCAGTGAAGCGGGTCTTCAAGTATTTGCGTGGCACTAGCGATTATGGTTTGTGCTACCAAGGAAGAACAGGATTGGACAGAGTTTTGGATATTCATGGCTTTGTTGATGTAGACTAGGTTGGAGATCTGGATCAGAGAAGATCTACAAGTGGGTATGTGTTTAATCTATTTAGAGGTGCAATCAGTTGGATGAGTAAGAAACAATCTGTAGTGGTACTATCAACTACAGAGGCAGAATACATTGCAGTCACTCATGCAAGCAAGGCAGCAGTCTGGTTGCAGAGATTGTGTTCAAGTATCGGGTTAGTATAGGGAGCTATAAGAATAGACTGTGATAGCCAAAGTGAAATTTTCTTGGCAAAGAACCCTGCTTACCATTCAAAGACAAAGTACATTGATGTTCAGTATCACTTTGTGAGGGATATGATAGAAGACAAAAATGTGTTGCTAGTAAAGGTGGACACTTTGAAGAATACTGCAGATGCATTGAAAAAATCTGTGAGCTTTGAGAAGTTCTCTTGGTGTAGAGAAACAATGGGCATTGTAGGGATGAATAAATGACTAAGCTTTCCTGTGGCCCCCTGTGGAAAGAAAACAAGAAGTGGGAGAATGTTGGGTTCTGTTATATGTTTTCCATGACTAGCAACCTTAGTTAACCAGGGGGTTAGAGGGGGGGCGGAGCCCCCCCTTTGTTGCGTTAATTACGTAGCAAGGGGGTCATAGGGGGTTTGAGGGGGGCGGTTAGCCCCCCTCTATGGGGTCCAAGGCAGTGCACTGGGAAATTTTTCTGGGACCATACATTAGGTGGGCAGACCTACTTATGGTTTTTTGCATGGTTTTCGTACATGGTTTTGGGCGCGATGGTTTTCGGTCCATGGTATTGGATGCTTCAGCGTGTATATATATGTATTGTAACATTGGAAGGAACATAATGAAAAATCAAGCTAGTAGTCTTGGTTTTGGGATCCAAGGGAAAATCTCTATGTATATGTTTTTATGTGTTATGATCTCGCATTGTTTATCTTCTGTTCTTAGAATTCGTATGTAAGTAATTTCTATATGGGGTTAAAACCTACACACACCCCGCATTTGTTGATGTTTTTGAAGTACCATATGAGTGAGTTTTCCTTGGATACCCTTGTTAGTGGATTCTACTTGCCATGTTAATTCTATTGATATATGGAACATCTCAAGCAGCCTCATGGTTGGAGAGATACACTTGGTCAAAGTTGCAAGGCCCCTTTCGTGGCTCAAAACCCTAAAGGGTTGTTGATGTGGTAGTATTTAATTGGCATAGGAGGCATATTGATGTGGTAAAGAAGAATGTCATGATGTGGCAATACATGAGTGGCTTGATTATGAAGAAAAGAACCTTCATTCATGGAATAAACAAAATAATTCATGAAGGGGTTCTCAAGTTCTAGCTTGAAATCAATTAAAAAAATTAATAAAGCATTTATGGTCCAAAGGAGAGGGAACTTTGAATTTTAAATTCAAATATCTTTCCCTCCTAAAATATGATGTCAACTACCTATAGGAGCCACTCCAAAATCTATTTAAAGTTTCTCGATTATCCTCTCAAAAATAACTTCTCTCTAAAATGATTCTTGGTTTTGTGGTGTAGATTGGAAATAATCCTGACGCCAGGAAGGGTGATTGGACTTGTAATTTTTGAAAGGGTTTCATTTGTCTTAAATTTTACAGGTGGTCTCTAAAGAAGTGTTTTGAAGATCTGGGTTAGTGCTTCATTGTAATAAACGTTCACCATGGACTAAATTGAACGCTAATTCAAGATTATGTTTGATTGTATTAAGGGTTTCTCTTGGTTTGGGTTTTGGTATGGAAATATGCGTATAAATTGAGACATCTCGATGGAGCTAGAGCATACCTGTCTGCATTTTATGGGCCTTTATTTCTTATGCAAATTAATCAACATTGATACCACACTATGTTAGCATCCTAACTGCAGTGACAATGGGGCGCCATTCAATATTTGATTACTACGCTGGAGGTTGCCCGATCAATCAGATCATATCTGTTGAGTGTGGTTTATTTTATGGCGATTATAAGATTTTTGAAAGTGTATATGTTGATGCTCTGAGTAGCTGACTTGTGAAATATGTGATGATGTGATGGAAAGAAACCTTTATACATGCGTGAAGTGAAAAATGAGTTTGATTTCCAATATGTTGTAGTGTGAGTGCCAAAATGGCTTTGAATTAGCATTGCATGGAGTATGTGCTTGTGCTAGTGTAATGAGGATTGCAAGATTATGTAAATACTCTTTTGAATGCAATAGTTAAAATTTATGGGTATTTTACCATGTGCATGCAAGACAGGATTCCATTTGTTCAAGCATTTGACGATGATGTTGCTTGTAGTTCGAATAGGGTAAATGAAGAAAGATAATAAACATTCAGTTATACATTGAAGAAGAAAGATTCATAACTTACTGGAAAACTGAAACCAAACACACAAATAAACACACAGGATTTACGTGGTAAAACCTTGACAGGGTGTCAAGGAAACATCCACGGGGCAAGGGATTTGGATTCTCTATTGATTCAACAATGATTCTCAACAATTACATTTCTCGGGAATTCACTAGTTTTATACAAGCCTCCTCCGTTACATAACTGCTATTTCGGTATAAAACTAAGTAGTTACATTTTTACCCAAATTTACATAATTCGTTGTCAGACTTCCAACAAACTCCACCTTGACAACAATTTTCCTAATCCCTTGCCCATGCCCATTCATCATCTTTTCTGCAAGCCAAGAGAAGCTAAACACCATCACAGCTTCTCTACTGTAATTGGCTTTGTGAATATCTCTGCACAATTCTCTCGCATATGGACTTTTTGAAGAGCTACTTTTCTGCCATCGATCACATGTCTCAGAAAATGATACCTTACATCAATGTGCTTGGTTCTGCTGTGATTAGCAAGATTTGTAGCCAAGTGAATAGCACTTTGACTGTCACAAAGTACATTCACTTTCTCCTACGTCCTTCCAATCTCATTGAGCAGACCCTTTAACCAGATTGCTTCTTTACTGGCATCTGAAGCAGCTATATATTCAGCTTCAGTAGTGGACAATGCAACTGTTTCTTGAAGCTTTGACATCCAACTAATTGCTCCACCTGCAAGAGTAAAGACATAACCTGTAGTAGATCTTCTTTTGCCCAAATCTCCTGCATAGTCAGCATCTACATATCCACAAACTAATCATTCACTACCATTAAAGATGATACAATGGTCACGTGTTCCTCTCAGATATTGAAGCACCCATTTCACTGCTTGCCAATGTTCTTTACCTGGATTTGCCATGAACCTGCTGATAACTTCAACTGCATGTGAAATGTCAGGTCTTGTAGATACCATCGCATACATTAAGTTTCCTGCAACATTTCCATATGGTACATGAGACATACACTGCTTTTCTTCATCAGTTCTAGGACTCAAAACCGAAGAAAGCTTAAAATGGGAAGCTAGTGGAACATTAACAAGTTTCACATTGTTGATAGAGAACTTTTCAAGTACTTTCTTCACATACTTCCATTGTGATAACCAAAGCTTACCATTTTTCTTATCTCTGTGTATCTCCATGCCCAATATATGTTTTGTTGCTCCAATATCCTTCATATCAAACGTCCTAGAGAGCTGAGCCTTTAACTTATTGATCTCTTCCATGCTTTTGCTTGCAATAAGCATATCATTAACATACAAAGCTAAGATAATGAATATGCCATTGAAACTTTTGAAGTATACACAATGATCATACTCACTTCTTATAAAGTTCTGGCTCACCATGAAGGAATCAAACTTCTTGTACCATTGTCTAGGAGACTGCCTCAAACCATACAACCATTTCTTGAGCTTGCAAACTAATCTTCTGCTGCGACCTTGTACAAAACCTTCTGGCTGTTCCATATATATCTCTTCATTCAAATCACCATGTAGAAAATTTGTTTTAACATCTAACTGTTCTAACTCAAGATTAAGTAATGCAATTAGTGCCAACACAGTACGAACAGAAACAAGTTTTACAACTAGAGAAAAAATCTCATGAAAGTCTATACCTTCAACCTGAGAATACCCCTTTGTTACCAGTCTCGCCTTATACCTTTCGATACTTCCATCAACTTTTTGTTTCAGTTTGAAGACCCACTTGCATCTAACAACACTTCTCCCTTCATGAAGCTCTACAAGATCCCAGGTATTGTTCTTGGCTAAGGAATCCATTTCTCCTTCCATAGTCGTTTTCCATTTTTCGCTATCTGTATTATCTACTGTGTCCTAATAATAAGAAGGTTCCCCATATTCAGTAATCAAAGCAAAAGATGAAGCAGAATCTTCATACCTTTTGGGAGTTTTTCTTTCCCTTGTAGACCTTCTTAGAGCAACTGGTTGCTGAATTGGTTCAGAAGCTTCAACGGTTTCCTTTGTGTCTTCAACACCTTTTTCTCCAGAAGTCTTTCCTTCCTTTTGATTGTCACTGAAAGGTCTACCCTCCAACTGAACTCGTTGATTTGGCGATACTTGTTCCTGTTCAATTCTTTCAACATTTGATTTTAAAAGAGAAGATTCATCAAATGTTACATATCTACTAAGGACTATCTTCCGCAATGTAGGATCCCACAACCTGTATCCTTTCACTGCATAGTCATACCCAACAAAGACATAAAATTTTGATTTTGGATCTAATTTTGAACGCTGATTTTTAGGGATAAGAGAATAAGCATCACAGCGAAATATCCTCAAATGTGAATAATCACAAGACTAACCTGTCCAAATTTCTTCAGGAATTTTACAATTAATTGCTACTGAAGGTGATCTGTTAACTAAATAACGAGCAGTGGATATTGCTTCTACCCACAACTCCTTTTGCAAGTTATCATTGTTGATCATGCTTCTAGTTCTTTCCATAAGATTCTGATTCATACGCTCAGCAACACCATTTTGCTAAGGAGTATAAACAGCAGTTTTTGTGTCTAATAATTCCCTCATCCTTACAGTATTGTTCAAATTCAATTGAATTTAACTCACCACCATTGTCAGTTCTTAAACATTTAATAAATTTGCATGTTCTTTTCTCTACCATTGCTTTAAATTGTTTAAAGACATTGAATACATAAGCTTTCTTTTTTAGCATAAAGACCCAAACTTTACGGGAGAAATCATCAATAAACATTAAAAAATATAGAGCACCTCCATATGATACAACAGGGGATGGTCCCCATAGATTAGAATGAATATAGTCTAAAATAGATTTACTATTATGATTTCCATCTTTAAATCTTTGTTTACACTGTTTTCCATACACACAATGTTTACAGAAATCTAACTTCAAGGATTTCAGATCGGGAATATATTTACATTTCATCAGTATCTGAAGACCTTTCTCGCTTATATGACATAAACGCTGATGCCAGAGACGAGTACCTTCTTCTTCCTTTTATGATGCAACCGCTGCTTCGCTGACCTGAGTACTTCCTTTTAACCTGTAAAGATTTCCGACCTTTTCTGCTTTCATAACCACTAGGGCTCCTTTAAATACTTTCAAGACGCTATCCTGACCTGTAAATTTATAACCATCTGAATCCAACACTCCTAAAGAAATCAATTTTTTCTTCAAATTAGGTACATGTCTAACACTAGTTAATGTTCTAACTGTGTTATCATACATCTTAATCATGATATTCCCCATCCCAACACCCTGACATGACACATTATTACCCATAAACACAGAACTACCATTTACATTTTCATACGAAGTAAACCAATGTCTATGTGGACACATGTGATGAGAAGCACTAGAGTCTAACAACCAGCTATCTAAACCCTGAGAGAAATTACATTCAGGTGAAGTTTCATCTATCATACATAATTGTTCAACAAATAAAACTTCGTCTATCATACCTGAATCGCCCTGATTCACTTCTTTCTTTGGGTTATCGAATTCTTTTCATTTCCAACAGTCATTCTTCAAGTGTCCAATTTTATTGCAGTGCCAACATTTTGCCTTACACTTCTTTCCCTTCGATTTAGATTTGGAAGACCCCCTTGGTTTTTCTGCTCTTTCATTTGAGCGTCCTCTAGCTACCATGGATTTTGATGCAGCTGTTTTAATATTGGATTTCCTTCATACTTCTTCAAACAGGAGAGCTCCCACCACTGATTCAAACTTCAAAGAATCAGCAGTGTTCAAATTGATTGAAGTTACGAAGTGATCCCATGATTCGCACAAAGAACACAACAAGGTTATGGCTTTATCTTTGTCCTGAATTTTAACTTCCATATCTGTTAATTGGCATATAAGTGTATTAAAAAATTCAAATGTTCTGCAATTTTTGAACCTTCTTTCATTCAAAAACTGTACAACTGTCTTTTCAGATAAATTCTATTGGTTAATGACTTTGTCATATAGAGTTTTTCCAGTTTTTCCCACAATCCTGAAGTTGTAGTCTCTTCAACAATATTGAAGAGAACTTCATCCACCGGCATAACCGGATGGTACTGAGAGCTCGGGCATCCAAGTCCTCCCAGTCTGAAGTAGTCATGGTTGCAGGGTTCTTAGTTGCCCCATCCAATGCCTTGTGCAACCCTTGTTGCACAAGAAGATCCCTAACCTTCAATTTCCAAAGAGAAAAATTGCTCTTTCCGGTGAATTTCTCCACCTCGAATTTTGCATTCGACATCTTGGCCATTTTGCTCTTCTCCTAGGGTTTCAGTCTTTTTAGCTAGGGTTTATATTTCCTTTCAAAAAAAAAACCTTTGATGAACTAATTCAACAAATTTTTATTTCAAATCTTTTGTTTTCTTTTTCATCAATTTAATGGAAGAAACCCTTGGATTTATTTTTCTTCAATTTAAATGACAAAAAAAAAAACCTTTGTTCTTCACTTCACAGAAATCTTTCAACAAACCTTGAATTTCTTCAAAAAATTAAAAATTAAAAATTAAAAAAAAAAATATGCGGCCTTCCAAGATGACCACACGCAGGTGGCCAGCAACAAGTATGCAGCGTGGTCCAGCAACTCTTTCTTTCTCTGCAGTGAACCTTACAAGATGATTACACGCAGGTGGCCAGCAACAAGTATGCAGCCTGGTCTAGCAGCTCTTTCTTTCTCTGCAGTGAAGACTGGGCAACGGCTCCCTTCACGTTCTGCTCAACAAGCAATGAGATTCCACGCAAGTCCCTTCACGCGCAGAAAAAGGGTTTGCAGTTGCAGCAATTAATATGCAGGTTCCTCGCTAGTCAACGTGATTTTTCAGAACATACACAGGGCAGAGGCTGTATACAGTGTTGCTTCCTCTTTATGCTCTACTCATGCAACACTTCACGCAGAACAGATAGCCTCCTCACGGAGAAGTGTACTCCTCTTCAAAAGCAAATGGACGCAGATGGCCTCCTCCTCAAACACAGAGAAGACAAGCCTCAAGCCTCTCATGCTCTGACCTTTGTGTGTTGTCTCACTCTGTCACGTTACACAAGCAAACTCACGCTCAGATAATGAGTTCTCTCCCTCACGCAGGTCTGGCAGCGTAGAACTCGCTGGGCACAAAGATCTACTTTCCTTCACGCAGAGACACACAGCCTTCACACTGAAAATGTAGCCTTCACGTTGAACGGAGAGACACACAACCTTCACGTTGAGAATGTAGCCTTCACGTTGAATGCAGAGACACATAGCCTTCACGCTGAGAATACACGGTTTGGCACAGTTTTCTCTACTTCCTCCCTTTCATGCAGCCTCTCGACAACACTCTTGGACTTCAGACTCAATTCACTGGCTCTGATGCCATTTGTAGTTCGAATAGGGTAAATGAAGATAGATAATAAACATCCAGTTATACATTAACCAAGAAAGATTCATAACTAACTCGAAAACTGAAACCAAACACACAAATAAACACACAGGATTTACGTGGTAAAACCCTGACAAGGTGTCGAAGAAACATCCATGGGGAAAGGGATTCGGAATCTCTATTAATTCAACAATGATTCTCCACGATTACATTTCTTGGGCATTCACTAGTTTTATACAAGCCTCCTCCGTTACATAACTATTATTTCAGTATAAAACTAACTAGTTACATTTTTGCCCAAATTTACATAATTCATTGTCAAACTTCCAACATTGCCAAGATTCAGTGCGTCGCAATCCTTTTGTAAAAGTATTTCATTTGAGCAGAAATCATGAGCTATAAAAATCCAAAAGATAGAGAAGTGAAAATATTGCAAGAGTTAGGTGCCTTCTAATCTGTATTACTGGGTGAGTTGTTATTTGATAATTGCAACAAACACAGTGTTGGATGCAATTACATTTCCATCTAGGTTTGACACCTTGTAAGATGAAGTCTACACCTATAAGTTAGACATAAATTATGGCATAGAATCTTGATATCATCTCATGCTATTATGACATTTTTTTAGTAGAGGAAGTAAATTAGAGAAGGAACTCACAACCCCTTTCTCACATGTACAAATATTGATACGAACTAATGTGTTGATCTTCTCACTACATCAAATTTTTATATGACTATAGCAGAATGGTTGGTTCAGTATTTGATGCATGAAGCATTTTGGTCGAAAGTCCTTGATTACTAAAAGTCATTGGCACCTCACTAATAATTTGTCCTATAACTGTAACAGTTATTGAATGAATTGTTAAATATTTAAGACAAACCAGTTAGGGCTTTTGAGGTCTATATTCATTTATAGTTACACACTATATTTGATGGATTGCAAACAGACCCTTGAGTTTGAATAAACAACTTGATTTGTTATAAGGAATTCTCTATCTACAAAGGCTTGTCAGTCTTATTATTGTTTTACATAAAAAATACAACATCAAGATAAAGGTGAAAATAGTTGAGCATTTCATCATTATCATTATTAGTTGAAGTTGCTTGGAAGCTTATTTTGCAGGCTCGAAGTTTGAAAGTGAATTTGTTTCAATGTTCTTATGGTGACATTAATATGGATATCAAGCAGACATGACAGTGAGTCCATTATATAGCAGTCATTGTAAACTTAACTTGAAGACACTGTCACTTGGACATGACAGGGTACTGACCATTTTATGAAAGTAACCTTGTTGATTGTGTTGATTGAAAAATAGTGACCTTGTTGTTAATATAACAATGATTATGAATCTGCAACATTAAAGCATGAAAGTAAACTATACGGAAGTGTGACAGTAATCTCATAAGTCAGTTACCTTTGACTATGACTCTATCATTGTGTTTGTGACTTGAAACCATGATAGTGACTCCTATGTTGCAGTGAACTACAAGAAAGTGAGATCATAGTTATAATATGAAGATAGGACTTGAGATATTGTGCAGAAAAAAGCACGCTGCTTGAGGTAAATGGTGACAGTGATGCAGTAACAACATGTGGCAGCAAGAGGTGTAGAAGGAGAGGCGGCAGGAGTGGCAACAGTAATAGTAGCAACATAGGCAGTGATAGCAATGATAGAGGCAAGGAGAGCGATAGAAGCAACATTGGAAGTAGTAGTTGTGGGGCAGTCGTGATTGGTTGACTTGTTGATGAAGAATCCTAGATATTTGATCTACAAATACCTTCAGAGTTGGGGAGCGTTATACTTCCTTCCATCTCCGCTGGTAAAGTTTGTATGTAAACCATACATCATGCAAGGCATTTGTTGAAAAAAATATCTTGTAAAATGTGTCTATGATGTGATGATGCTTTTATGTTTTGGTTTATGCTCTGAATAATTAAGGATTTAACTAACCAATTATGAAAAGAGGGAAATATTGATTCACCCCCTCTCAGTATTTCCAACATGAACTAGAATTTTACTCCAGAGATACCCCCCGTGCATCTATATTGTAGGATTCTATGGGACACCAATTACAAGTGATTGTACCATAAAATCACTAAGAATTTTATGTCACATATATTACATGATGTTTGACACATAAGCCCCTTGTATGTTGAATAGAGCGAGAGAATCATTGTAAGGTATCATTGATTGGTTCACCCCTACCAACTCAACATACACAAGAGTGTTTGGAGCTTATAATATGTCCTATCAAGTTTCAAATACCCCTATTTGTCACAAATAAGATATTCTTACAAGAGGTAGCTTACCATATTACGACTGGGCTCACAGATACATTCGTCAAAGCAAAGAAAGCTCCATGGCCCACATTCACTCTTAGCATAGGAGCCTACAACATTTGAAGTTTCAAAGGTGTAGAGGCAGAAGAAAAGGATTTTGAACCTTTCAAGTTCTGCACATTCATTTTTTACAGAGATGGCTCCAATAGTATTGCATCAAAGCATTGCAAACTAGTGAAGTTCTAATGGGTTCACACACTGACTATTGATGAAGATGAAGATAAAATAAACAACTTCTATAATGCCACCAAGGATGTAGAAGCCAATAAAGGGATCTTTACATTTCAACAGTGAATAATCTCAGGAGATCATGGACACTCAACAGAGGAAATATTTTCTAAAAAGAGAACAGGAGAAGGAATCAGCAAATGAAGAAAGATTAAATAAGCATAAAGTTGAATCATTATAGAAATTTTAAGGTCAAAAGTGGGGCTCAAAACAAAAATAAACTTTATAAGAACCAATAACGTTCAATATGATGATGTAAACACTGGGGGATGATTCGCCATTTTTTGAGTAAAAAAATAAAAAGGTAAAAATAAAATAAAACAAACAAACAAACAAAAAATCAACTTGTATTTTCAACATATCTCCCTACGACTTTACTCAAATTTCAAGCAAGAACATTCATTGGATACAAAATTTAATTTTTCATCCAAGGAGTATCCCTGTGGCATACTTTCTATGGACCTTACTACACAAAAAATGTGAAATACTTGAAAAACATGATCGCAATCACATTATTTCATGTATTTCACATTTTCCATTTAGTAGGGTCTATTGAAAGTATGCAAAATGGATACTCCTTGGATGCAAAATTAATTTCTACATCCAAAGAGTTGTCCAACTTAAAATTTGAGTACAATCGTAGAGAAATAAGTTGAAAATACAATTTAAAATTTAGTTTTCATTTTTCTTTTTTCCCTCCAAAACTTGATGAAGTAATCTAATCTTATTTCATTATTTCCACTATTATTTTATAATATTTTTTAGGAGACTCATTTTAAACCTCAATATTTTTCAAATTGAGAGACCAAGAAACAAGAAAAAGAAGAGAAGAAAACAAAACAAAACAAAAGGCAGTCATGAAGAAAAAAGCAGAAGAAAAGGAAAAGAAAGAAGTAGGGGGGAAAGAAGAGGAAGAACTAAAAAAAAATGAGAAGAGAAACAACCAAGAGACTTGAAAAAGAGAGAATAGCAAAGGAAATAGTAGACAAACAAACTAAGAGCAACCTAAAAAAATTTGAATTCATACTCCTTTTTATGGATATTCAACCTCCTACACCTCTCACCTCTCATCAGTGGACGTTTTCCACTCAAAGAGGAAGAAGATCGAGTGCTGGATCTCTCAAGTATGATGTTTGACAAGGTTAAGAATAGAATCACTCAAAAGAGATGAAGATACTTAGCCAAGGAACCAGCCAAGTCGATTTCACTGACAACAAAACAGGATATAGTCATTGATACTACAAATAACCCCATAGCAATAGCTTCGGCGGGATGATTAGCCTTCATTGTTGCCACTGAAAAGAATGTTGAATGCCTGGTGAATAAAGTGCAAGATTTGAAATGGAAATTATCCGACGCTCAGTGAGAAAATGAGAAGTTACGTGCAGAAAACCAGACTTTGTCCACCATAAGTTCCCACCAAAAGGATTTTTGGGCAACACATTTGGAAGAAATAACAATGCTAGAAAAGGTCTTGAAGCAAAATTGTACGAGAAAATGATCCGTGTTCAAAAGACATCTTCCTCGTTAATATACATTCAAAATGAACTCAAAGGGATGGGTGCATTACTGAGGCAAGCCATGAATGCAGTAGAGCTCATACATGAATGGGGCATGGAATACCCTTATGCGTTGACCAACTTTTCAAGAAAAGACATAATAGGAAAAGAGAAGGACAAAGTAGAAGTAGGGTTGTACGTGCAATCTCGAGAGACGTTGGTGAGTGATGTAGCCAGAACAACGAACAACTATCGACAGCTCCATAGTGCATTGGAATCCCACAAGATAGCATTCATCAGAGCACAAGGCACAATAAGGCCAGAACAAGAGATTAAGGATGCGAGGAAACTGGTAGTGGCACAAAAATATCTAGAACCCACAAAAGAAGTCATCGCTAAGCATGTAGTAGAACCGGCCAAGTTGCATACATTTCTTTTCGTCGTCTTTAGCGGGGTACAAACAGATATATAAACTTTAGTATCGAATACTTTCGAATGTAAGATCAAGTTCGAAAGTTTCATTAGCAACAAAGTTAGATCAATCACAATTGAGTACAAAGCATGGCATGTTCACTTAAGACAAGTGTTGTAAGTTAAATATCCTTCTTTAGACATTATGAAATCAATATCAGTAAGAGACCTTATTTTCATTACTTTCGCGTAATTTGCAAATAAAATAATGTTAGAAGTAAAAACGAAGTGAATATAATATGAAGTCATGAGGGAAATTGAAAGGTCATGGGAAATGAAAGGTTACCCTATTTTGTATAAATATACTTTCATGGCTAATTAGAATGGACTTTTAGTTTTGGACTTGTTAGAGCACCTTGGGGATAGAAAGCTTGTGCATTATTTTTAAAGATCAAGTTCTAGTTTCATACTTTCACTAATGGATTTCATAGATGCTTTCTGTAATGGTGCATTGGATGTATTAGTATTATATTGAGAAGCTTTTTTGGGCCAAGGAAAGCAATTCACTCATGTGTTGTTGAGCATTATGAGATCACTCATGTGTTGATTCAATGGTATATGATTGTTATTCATGTGTTGAGAATTGATGAACTATTTCGTTGATTTGCAAGTCATATCTTATTTGAAGTTGTTCATTGTTTTCATGCTTTGTTGTTAATTGAGAACTTATTAACAATTTATAATGAATACTTTTTATCGTGCATGTGTCTTAATTGGAGTTTGCTAACAATCTTTTTTTTGAGATTCATGTTCATTTACTTAGCTACTAATACATCCTTCGCATTCTTTGCTTAAGGTATTTCACAGCATTGTTATAACTTGGATTCTATCAAAAGCATTATCTGGATTTACTTTCTCTTGCTCCATCCATCTAAAACCAATTTTCAAACAATCATGGTGGTAGTCGGGCCCACATACCAGATGGGAATCCTGTCCCAAATAGTGTAAGATTTACTTGGGACTTTTTACTGGGGAGATCCCTTAACCTTTGGTCGTGCATTTTGCCCTGCCAATGTCGAAACAACATTACAGATGGGACTCCTATTCCAAATAGTGTGACGTCTAATAGGGACTTCATATCGGGGAGATCTCCGTGAAACAAACAATTTTGGTATCTCCATGGAACAAGCGATTTTGGTATTTGTTATACTTCAACTAATAATTTTGGGTTAGTTGGTTATATAGATAGTGATTGGGTCAGATTTCTTGATGATAGAAAAAGTACTTAAGGTTTTTTTTAGCCTAGGATCGGGTGCAGTATCATGATCTTCAAGGAAACAACCAACTATTTCATTATCTTCTACAAATGCGGAGTACATCGCAACGGCAACAACCTGTGAAGCACTTTGGTTGAAGACGATATTAACAATGTTGAAGTAAGAACAACAAAATGCCACAATTATTTGTTGTGATAACATATCTACAAGTGATATAAAGTAAAAATCCAGTATTTCATAGTCGCACCAAACATATTGATATCAAATCTCACTTCATAAGGGATCATGTGGCAAAAGAAGAAATTGAAATGAAGTTTTGTAAAACAAATGACCAACTCGCTGATATATTCACCAAAACACTACCAAAAGAGAAGTTTCATTATATGAGAAACATGCTTGGAATTACTTCATTAATCATTAAAGGGGAGTGTTGAAGATAATGATTAATTGAGACAGCAAATTTTGAGAAAGATTATGGGTCACTAGATCAAAAGGAAGCCAGAATTAGACTTAGCTAATTAGTTGAAATTAGAGTCAGAAAACAATTTTCATAGTTGTAAAATGTGAAGGCAATTTCTAAAACAATTTTCATAGTTGTAAAATGTGAAAGCAGTTTCTATAGTTGTAAGAATCTTGAAGGCTATATATTGATGTATTTGATTGTTTTGTGCAAATAGATAGTAAAAAGAAGAACAAAAAATCTCAAATATTGACATCAGTTCAATGTTTGTATTGTGTTTTTCATTGCTGTGTTTGTCTCATAGCTTTTCTACTTTTCTATAGTTTCAAATTTCATCAATATTAAAAAGAACAACAAAAAATCTCAAATATTGACATCAGTTCAACGTTTGTATTGTGTTTTTCATTACTGTGTTTGTCTCATAACTTTTCTACTTTTCTATAGTTTCAAATTTCATCTTGACCCATCTTGTTATTGATAAAAATGAGGTTGGGTTATTTTGATGTCACAACCAAAGGCCATAATTCTGTGTGGGACTGGTGGCTGGCTTCTTGTATGGTGGCTAGGCTGTTGTATATGAATAATTCACATGATATTATGTTTAAGATGGCGTTGGGGCGGAGTACTAATAATTAGCTTATGGCTCTGAAGTCTAATGAAACTGTCTGCAGATAAAGGTATCCACACCTTGCAAACATTTGGGAATTTAGGGATTCAGCGCTTCTGGTAATTTGGATGATTGCTAGATTCAGGTTGAACAATTTGATAGTGCAGCCGATTTATAAGCAGGTGAAGCTGATTGAGTCGACTTTTCATAACATTTCGTATCATCTTGTCTATACCGAATTAAATGCAGGGCTTGATCCAAGGAATACGGTTTGAAGAACTCTGGTTTGTTGATGGAATCTATTGGTGATGTTCAACGCTGTGAAATACCTGTGACAGCCCTTGCTTGAGTTACAGTCTTAAAGCCGTAAATGATGCTTTACAGTTCGCCTGATCGAAGGAATACGGTTTGAAGAACTCTGGTTTGTTGATGGAATCTATTGGTGATGTTCGACGCTATGAAATACCTCTGACAGCCTTTGCTTGAGTTACACTGTTACAGTCCTAAAGCCGTGAAAATGATGCTTTACAGTTCTCGATTTTAAAGTCTGTTATTTTTATATGAGGAAGAAAGTAAGATTCTCCTTTTTTGAAATTGCGGAGGGATTTGGACCTGTGGTTACAGTTTTTGAAATATTAGGTCTTTTATGAGAGAGGCCAGCGTACTGGTTTTTTCTGGCAGAAATATTCAGTCTTTGTTTGGACTTCCTTAGGAGTTTGAAATGGACTGATAATAGTTCTCATGCCATAGTTTGCAGATGCGGTTCTGTAGTTTCAAGTGCCATTTCACGGGTTCATAGAGGGGAGGCAACCAAAGCTATATCTACTTAGAGCGCTAAATTAGGGTTAGTTGCTGCTGTGCAAGAAAGACTACTTAAAATCTTAATATAAGTGAACCTATACTAGCTAATGTTGTGCAGGTTTCAAACTTTAAAAGTTTGTAGAATGTAGTTTTCTTCCAAAGATACGAATGCTGAATACCTTGGGAAGGCTGTGGACATGGTGACTTTATTTTTGTGATAGAATGTATATTTTGGACATCTTTGAAAATGGTTTAGTTCTCTTTTGGGCAAACCTATAGAAAGTTCTAGCGATAATATGGATTTGCAGATTTGAGGACATCTAGACCTCTGTAAAGAATGCTCATTTTTGCACAGCGTTTCGTTAAAGTTTTACTCCAGGCAAATCTATAGATCGCAGAGAGTGCTGGCTTTCCTCACTGTAAGGAATTTGGACTCAGTTTTTTGAATGAATGCTGTGATAATTCTTCTTTGAGACACAACGCTGTGATATGTTGAGGAAAAAATGTTCTCGCTGGTCTGACCCTTGAACTTCTGTTCATGATGCTTTCATCCAAAGAAAAGGCTGTGGCGTGAGAGCTGTGACAGTGTTGTTGAGCTCCGTGACAGCTCATGCTTCAGATACAATGCCTTGATGTTATGGACAAGAAGTTCTCATGGGCTGCATTTTCTGTTCACGATGTTTGTTACATAAGAGAAGATTGTAGCTGTATTTGAATGCCGAGCTCCTGGGAAGGTCTGTAGACCTGTGGAGTCTTTAAATGTATTAGTCATTTTTTTAAATGCTTTCGACAGAACTACAGGAAGTTTTATGAGTGCTTGCATGCCTCTGGGTTATAACAGAGACTGTTTTGGGAAGGTCCACATAGGTGTAAAAAATGCTATGTACACTTATAGAGTGCTAAAAATGCTCTCATGTTTCAGTCTTGTCGGGGGTCGAACTGTTCATCTATTGTTTTTTGTTAAATAATAAATATTGTACAGCATGGAGTGTAATGTACCGATGCATCGTTATTGGTGGCAGCCCTGCATTGTGGCTGGTTCCTTACAGAAGACTGTCAGCCTCGCTAAAGATCATTGCTACTCTATAATTCATTGTTATTGGTGGCAGCCCTGCATTGTGGCTGGTTCCTTACAGAAGACTGTCAGCCTCGCTAAAGATCATTGCTACCTTTTAAAAATTTGACAAGACAAGACATCACAGCTGGCAAAATTCTTCCCATCAACGAAAGCTGTTAAAAATATCACATATTGCTATCTCAAAAGTTATGAATGAATATGTTTGGCCTCCACAGTCGTAAATTTCAAGCACTAGACCAGAGCACCATTTGTGACTTGTCAAGATTGGTCAGTGGTAGGAAGTGTAGGAATAGAGCTTCGTCCCTTCCCAATATGATGTAATGTTATGAATGAATATGTAGGAATAGAGCTTCGTCCCTTCCCAATATGATGTAATGTTATGAATGAATATGTTTGACCTCGGCTGTTGCAAACTTTAAGCACTAGACCAAAACACCATTATGACTTGTAAAGATTGTTTAGGGATAGAGCTTTGTCTTCCCAGTACGGCAAACACAAACTGTAATAAAATGTTATGAATGAATATGTTTGAGCGTAGGGATAGAGTTTTGTCCCTCCCCAATATGGTGGGCACAACCTGTAGTAACATGAAGAGCATATACTGTATAAAATGCAAAGTAATCAATCTAGATGACATATTGGAAAAATTACCAAACTCCCCAAACTAGACATTTATGCATCCCACGATTCCATGGACTTACTCATAAGCCTTTGTTATATGCCTGAGCATATATTCTGTTTTCCGGACTAACATTTTGCATATCCTGGGTATGTTTGATAGAGCTTTGTTCAATGCTGTGAAATGCTTCCTTCCGAAATGATACATACAAAACACAGCAAAGTAGTAGTGCTGATAATTAATTTCAATAATAAAAAGAATGAAGAGGAACCAAGTGAAGTACTCACTATCTACAAGGGCTTTGGCCTTCAAAGTGGAAAGCCTCAAGACCCTTCCAGCACCCAGGGTGTTGTTGGGTCATCATTCCCAGTAATTCTTCGGAAACAAGAGGTAACCCAAGTGAGGTTAAGATATAGAGGACTATTTAGCATCCACAGAATCACCTTGCGAGACAACACATAGAGATAAGAAAAACCCCTCGTTTCATGGACAATACGGCCACTGTATTCCACCATCCATATCAGCTGCAATAAAAACCCTTGGCAGGGCAGAGTTCCGCATCAACGCTATGACTAATATGGATTTGCAGATCTGAGGACATGTAGACCTCTATAAGGAATGTTCATTTTATGCAATGTTTCCTTGAAGTTTTACTCCAGGCAAATCTATGGATTGCAAAGAGTGCTCCCTTTCCTCATTGTAAGGGGTCTGCACTTTCAGTTTTTTGATTGAATGATGTGACAATTCTTGTTTGGGACACAACCAGTGATATGTTGAGGAAAAAAATGTTCTCACGGGTCTGGCCCTTAAAACTTATGTTCATGATGCTTTCATTCAACGAAAAGACGAGCTTGAGATGCTATGACAGTGCTGTTGAGCTCTGCGACAACTCATGCTTCAGAGATAATGCCGTGATCTTATGGACAAGAAGTTCTCATTGGCTGGATTTTTCTGTTCATGATGTTTTATAATAATAATAATAATAATATCCATTTTTAAGGTCACAGCCAAGCCAGACACCAAATTGGTGTATGAGACCCCCTTGTTTGTGGGACAAGGGACCCACCTCCGCGCAGCGATTTGACTGCTAAGTCTACGAAGGCATACATACTCTACCCCCCTCTGGTTTTGAACCTGTGACCTCTTAGGAGAAAACACATACTCTTAACCATTAGGCCCACTCAAGTTGTATACATAGAGGAGATTGTAGCTGTTTTGGAGTTCTGAGTTCCTGGGAAAGTTTGTGGATCTGTAGTCTTTAAATATACTAGTCATTTTTTGAAGTGCTTTAATTCTTCTTTCGGCAAAAGTACAGGAAGTTTTACGAGTGCTTCAATGCCTCTGGGTTATAATAGAGACTGTTTTGGGAAAGTCCACAAAGGTGTAGACAATGCTCTGGGGGTTATAATAGAGACTGTTTTGGGAAGGTCCACAAAGATGTAGACAATGCTCTGTACACTTACAGAGTGCTAAGAATCCTTATATGTTTCAGTTTTGTAAGGAGCTGAACTGTTAATCTATTGTTTTTTGTTAAATGTTGTACAGCATGGAGTGCAATTTTTACATATACCGAAATTTAAGCTTAATTGTAGCGATGCATCAATAATTAATTGCTATTGGTGGCAGCCCTGCATTGTAGCTGGTTACTTACAGAAGAGTGTCAGCCTCGCTAAAGATCATTACTACCTTTTAAAATTTTGACAAGAAAAAGACATCATAGCTAACGAAATTCATCCCATCAAGAAAGCTGTTAAAAATATCATATATTATAATCTCAAAAGCTATGAATGAATATGTTTGACCTCCACAGTTGCAAATTTCAAGAACCAGACCAAAACACCATTATTACTTGTCAAGATTGTTCAGAGGTGGGAAGTGTAGAAATAAAGCTGTGAACCTAATTTCAAGCACTATACCAAAACACCATAATGATTTGTAAAGATTGTTCAGAGTTGAGAAGTTAGAAATAGAGCTATGGCCCTTCATATGGCGTACATAACCTACAATAAAATGTCATGAGTGAATATGTTTGACCTCCACTGTTGCAAATTTCAAGCACTAGACAAAAGCATCATTATCACTTGTAAAGTTTATTCAGACGTAAAATGTCATGAGTGAATATGTTTGACCTCCACTGTGGCAAATTTCAAGCACTAGACCTCCACTGTTGCAAATTTCAATCACTACAGCAAAACACCATTATCACCTGTAAAGATTGTTTAGAGGTAGGAAGTGTAGGAATAGAGCTTTGTCCCTTCCCAATGTGGCGTACACAATTTATAATAAAATGTTATGAATGAATATGTTTGACCTCCATGGTTGCAAATTTCAAGCAATAGACCAATCACTTGTGAAGATTATTCAAAGGTAGGAAGTGTAGGAATAGAGCTTTGTCCCTCACCAATATGGTGGGCACAACCTGTAACGACATGAAATACATATACTGCATAAAATGCAAAGAAATCAATCTAGATGACATATTGGAAAAATACCGAACCCCCAACCTGACATTTATGCATCCCACGATTTCATGTACTTACTCATAAGCCATTATTATAAGCCTGAGCATATATTCTGTTTTCCGGACTAAGATTTTGTATAGCATGGGTATGTTTGAGAGCTTTGTTCAAATCTGAGTAATGCTTCCTTTCGAAATAATACATACAAAACACAGCAAGTAGAAGTAATGAATAGTATGAAGAGGAACCAAGTAATCAATAATGAAAAGAATGAAGACGAACCAAGTACCCACTCTCTACCAGGGGTTTGGACTTCAAAGTGGAAAGCCTCAAGACCCTTCCAAGTCCCAGGGTGTTATTGGGTTCTCATTCCCAAGAGAAAAGTCCAGTCGGGGATTCATCAGCAACAAGAGCCAACCCAAATTAGGTTATGACATGGATGGCTATTTGGCGTACACAGAATCACCTTCTGAGACAACTAGACATGAGATAAGAAATACCCTTCGTATTATAGATAATACAACCACTGTATTGCACCATACATATCGGTTGTATCGGTCCTTGGTAGAGCGAAGTTCTGCGGCAACTCTATGACTAGCATATTTACACAATTCCGATGCTAATGCTCATTGAAGTAGAAACCAATAAACCCTAGCTTTCAACTATCATTTGCTCTGGGATGAATCCCCTTGCTCAATGGGAATATTTCTACCATCATCATCTGGACTCGGTGGAATGACCTTCTTGCCTTTGCTTAAGAGTTTTTTGAACGAACGGAGCCGAATGCTGGGGGATTTAAGGGATTGCCCAGTTGGCGAAAACATCTGTTGGTCATCGCTGCAGAGTAGTCTGGGAGAAGAAAAACTGTCCATTCTTCGGGGTATGTCAATGATGATTTTGTCGAGGGTTTTACGAGAAGGCGATGTCGCCGCTTGGTCGAAGACCACGGAGTTCGAGATGGAAGGAACCCTGTTTTGGGTTGCCCAGAAAAGCATGTGGGTGGGACAAGTTGGAGACTGCAGAACCTCTTCATGTCTGCACGAAGGGCAGAGGTCGGATTCCATGGAAATCGATGCGTTGCCCTCTGAATCGGTGGCCAGAGACACCTGATGGTTTGTTGCAGAGGCCCCCGCCGACGCTGTGTCCTCGTTGCCTACTAGAACAACGACAGAATCGGCGGCCGTGTCGGGCAGGGCACTGGTTCGACACAGCGGACAAGTCGAGTGCGATTGAAGCCACATGTCGATGCAATCGATGTGGAAGCTGTGGTTGCATTTGGGGAGCTGTCTCGCCTTCTCGTTCTCCTCAAATTCGCACAAACAGACGGCGCACTCAAGCCCCTCTTTGTGATTCTCCGACTGATAGACGAACACGGGAATCGCTTCTATAGCGGACTTGCTGAGGCCGACTCTTTGGAGCATCGGGGGATTCTGCTGTTCAATAAAGTTAAGACGACGGCGTCGGAAAGAACCCCTATGCCACAAGAAGTAGCGCGCGTAGATCTGTAAACCGAAAACGAAGAGAATGACCATGAACAGAAATAGAATGGCAACAATCATGATTTTACTGCCAATGGTCATCGCCTTCGAGTAATTAGCTGCATTACCCCCATAATAGTTATCGTTCCTGGCGAAGTTATGGTAAGAATCCATGGCCGGATTCGAACTCGACATTGAAAGCTTTGTGGATGATTGCTGTGATCCTGTAATACTCGAGCCGACTCAGAGGCCGCCTTATATGCAAAAGAAAAGGCGATTGGAAGGGGGTACCTAAGGCGTCGGGAATCAATTGGTAAGAGAAGTTCGAGGAAAATTCCACGAAGGCGGCTGCGAGCCGCGTAACCTAATCTCATCTTCCTGGAAATCAAAATCGAATTCCATTCCGACTATTCCGCCCACATTACGACACTACATTGCAAATCGCGATTCGCCGCAACTTCCAGCTGTGATGTTCGACGCAGCTACTACAATATTTAATGCGTCATGAGTGACGTACAGATATTATTTTAATCCTTTTGGAGTAGGTCTTCGGGCTGTGTGTATCGAAGGTGAGTGCAGTCGACTCTAGGCGTTTTTATTTATTTTTTAAAATTTTCGGATATTATGTATTTTAAATTTTTTTATTTATATGATATTATGTATTTTAAAATTTTTTTATTTATATGATATTATGTATTTTTAATATTCACCTCTCTAAATTTATTTTAAGTTGGTATATGTCTAAATGATCAAATTTGTTAGGTAAATTTAGAGTTAAAATGTATTTAAGGATATTAATGTTTTTTTTAAATAAGTTTTATTTCATATGAATATCATAAGTTAAATATTCTGATTTTTAATACCATAAAGTCAATATCATAGGCTATTTTTATTTTTATTATTAATTTTTTTATATGTAATTTGATTTAGTCAAAATTTTAAACATTATATTATAACTTCTCTCTGCTACTAATCTTGAACAAAAGTGTATTTTTAATGATAGTATTTGTAAATGTGATTTTTTGGCAAGTTCTCCATTTATTTTCTGATCTAATTTGTGTATAATCGGGTAGAGATTTTGTCACAACCCCTTTTATCCAAAAATAATAACATAATACAGGGTAAAAAAAAAAAAAAAAAAAATTATTTCATTGTACACAGTTTAAATATGTGGACGAGGGTTGAACCCATCGCCCTCAGCGTACTTTCAAATGTTTACTATTTGATACACCATTCAATCCATTACTCAAGGCGAGTTTCATATATATAACATTAAATTCTCACCATCCTTGGCGCTTGACATAATCGTATTCAATACGATTTACACTGACCGTATCTCTTAGCGGATCCTACCTCCTAAATGTTGGTTGCGTGAGGGATGGACAGGTGGACCTGCCTTGACACTATCCACCCTTGATCTGGATGCTGAGCTCGAGAGTAAGTGATAACCTTAATTACAGCAGGCAAGTACTCGGCCTCCTCGGGATTATGGTTGTTTTAACGATGGAGCTTGAATCCTTCCATCGAACGGTGGATGTTTTGTGTGCCCACTTTACAAGCAGCGTTCTAGGGTTTATGAAATTCATTTGACAGAGGGAGGTCGCTTCCTGAGGGCTCTGTTGTGCGGCATCCAGACTATGGCGTTTGATTCTCAGGTGTTTACCTCGGGTTTTGATGTTAGAGCTTGAACCAGTTCTTTTATTCCTGGAGGCTATGTGGATTTCCTAGCGTTCTATCCTGATTACCGCTCATTCCATCAGGTAAATCCACCATCATTTCACTGTTGCTCGCCAATAGAATTTACAGGGTTTTATTGTTTCCACTCCTGAACTAATCTTTATTTCCATCAGTTGGTTGAACAGAGTATGGTGACTTCAGCACGGCGGCAAGGAACTACAGCTCCAATTCTCCAGGGAAGACTATTTCACCGGTAAGAGCCTAACTCCTGTAAGAAATCTAGCTGTATAATGAGGAGTCGAGTGCGAGGTTTTAATTCTTTCTTCTTCTGTCAGGTGGCTTTCTGTTTTTCTCATGGAAGCTTGATTCATTCTTTACTTCCTGGGCTAAGGAAGCCTTCCACAACTCATTGTCATGAGGCTCCGCCCTTATGAATATCCCAGGGTTGCCGTGACGTGCTCGCACCTTGTGAGAGGCTTTCGGGTCTTTATTATTACATGATGGTTTTATTGTAAATGTATAAGCTTCCGGGTAGTTAGATTCTCTCTTGTTCTGTTTAGAGGAATTACTTGGCGAGCCACTGGTTTCCTTAACTCAATCCGACTGCGCCTTCTAGAATCATTTCATTGGATGTATGAATATTTACATACCCATTACTCCATACTGTGTGTAGCTCAGCTCTGAGCGGATACTTTGATTTCTGAGTTTTCTTTTATAAACATATATATAAACTCTGTAGCTTCAGTTTCTTTAATAATCTGATCGAGTTTCAACAAGGGTTTGGTTATCTATTGATTTGGTTCCTGGTTTCTATTTACTGGTACTTGGATGTATATTTTCCTCAATTTTGTTAGTATATATATGTATATATATTAATCCGGGGTTTTATTCCCAAATGCGCTCGGCGCTCAAGAACCTCTAGTCATGTTTTATCGCTTCTATATGAATGACAATGTTTTCATTTCCTGGCTTTATTGTAAATATACTTCTCGTGGGTCTATCCTGAATATTTCCAGGTTACATGTTCGCGGAATTTCTTCGAATGAATCAATTTAACTCTTTAAGTTACGTAGCTTCCGCATGCTGTTTTTCTGGGTTCTTTGAAATGTTCTCTGAATGTATACGAATTTCCAGTTTCGTTTTAAACAAATCTTAACCCTATAACTAAGGGCGTATGCATGCGATTGTCGGTTGTAATGGCTTTTCCTTCACAATGTTGTTGTATATTTACGCTATCTTTTTACTATAGCAGAGGAGAAAATAATACCTTGTTTACAGCGTACGATCTCTGATGGATTCTGTTACTGTATGGGGAAATTGTTCACACCTAGAACCTATAAATCTTGTCATTATTTATTACTGTTCCGCTCAGATGTTTTATTGTCATTCTTTTATTTCATTACAGGTGTAAGTTTAATGAGTCCTTCCATTCTCTTCTACATGGAAATTACTATTTCCCTTCAACATTCTATTCGTCTTCTAAGGGAAGGTTTCGGTATTTAAACGAATTCCTGAAGCCAACTTCCCAGACAGTCCTCTGTTCAAGTTAATTAAATAACTTAAGTTCAGTCGAACTATAAATAAACAGTCCTCTTGTTCAAGTTAATTAAATAATTTAAGTTCAGTCGAACTATAATTAAATTCTTTTCATCTCAGACAGAATGTAATTATTCTCTTGCTAATATACTGGGACTATCGTCTGAATGATTTTCTTTTCAATCTACAGCTAACTGATATTTCGAAAAGTATGAAATTTTCTCAGAAATATAAAAACTGTAACTGTACTTACCTGTACTGTCACCTTCACAGTCTCCTATACTTCTCCAGATTGGAGAAAATTGGTTTTTGTTGCTTGCTTTCCTCCCAACCACGAGATTAGTCAATCCAGACTAATCACCCCCCAAGCTCATTTGCCAGGCCTCTGCCTGCGGCAAATATAATGCACCACCTATGCCTGTGCTATCTGGTCCTCACCAGACTTAGCACTATCTCTTTTCTTCTTCTGCCCTTTCTTTTCCCCGTCTGTTCCTTAACATCCCGAGCCTTTCCTTTTCCCATCTTTTCTATGGGAGGAGGAAAAATAGTTAGGGTTCGCCCCCTTGCTGGCAACTGTTTATTATTATTATTATTAATTTTTTTTTTTTATCTGGCAAGAAAAGAGAATAACTTTCTCATCAAAAGTTACCATATGTAATTAACTCAATACATATTCAGTTTTGGAATTAATAACATTCTAATCATTTTATAAAGAAACAATAATCTTTGTTCCACATTTTACCTACAATGGTAAAAATAGAGGATTTATTCACATAATTATCCGGTCATTACATCTCCTCCCCCTGAGATTGGACACCGTCTCGTTGTCTTTCAGCCACGAACAGAGCTGGATAAGTTCTTTTCATTAATTCTTCATCTTCCCAAGTGGCTTCCTCAGGTCCATAGTGTCACCACTGGACCTTAACTTGGGTAATAACTCATTTCCGCAGCTGCACTTCTCTCCGGTCGAGGATGTTCAGAGGTTCGACCAGAACCTCTCCTTCCGGTTCGACCTGCATTGTACAATTTCTAAAGTTAGTTTTTCTTTCAATATCAATTCCAACAGTCTTACTGTAGCAATAGTTACTACCTGAATGTCCTGCCATTGGATCACATGCTTAGGGTCATAGACATATTTCTTCAGTACCGAAACATGGAACACGTTGTGGACTCGAATGTGGCTCGGCAAGGCAAGCTGATATGCCACTGGTCCAATCCTAACCAGGATTTGGAAGGGTCCACAGTATCGGGGTGCCAATTTGGCACACCCGCTCCATTGTAAGGTACTTCTTTTAGTGTGAATTCTGATATACACATGATCCCCAACTTGGTACTCCTTAAATCTTCTTTTTCGATCAGCAAAATTTTTCTGTCTGTCTTGAGCAGCCTTCAAATTTACGCGCACTCTTTTCACCATATCTTCCATTTCTTTAAGCATCTCAGGTCCCAAACTCAGTTTATCCTTGGGTCCTCCCCAGCTAGAGGGTGTTCGGCATTTCCGACCGTACATAACCTCAAATGGGCTCATTTGTGTAGAGGTGTGATATCCATTATTATACGTGAATTCTACCAGATGCAGATATTCTTCCCACAGCGTGGGTTGTTGCATCACGTATGCCCGCAGCATATCTTCCACCACTTGGTTTACTCGTTCTGTTTGTCCATCGGTCTGAGGGTGGTATGTTGTGCTGAAATTTAGTTGGGTTCCTAAATCAGCGAATAGCGTTCTCCATAAGGCTGATGTGAACTTCACATCGCGATCGGAAATTATCGTTTTCGGAAGTCCATGAAGCTTAAACACATTCTGCATAAAAACATGAGCAATCTGTGTAGCTTTGTACGTGGATTGTACCGGTATAAAATGCGCAGCTTTACTTAGTTTATCCACTACCACCATAATGGAATCGTTGTTCCTTTTTGTCTTAAGTAACCCTATGATGAAATCCATGGAAATGATTTCCCATTTCCATTCCGGAATAGGTAAGGGTTGTAGTAATCCCACTAGATGCTGGTGTTCCGCTTTAATCTGCTAGCATTCTAAACATCGTGCTAAATACTCGGCAATGTTCTTCTTCATTCCTGGCCAAAAGTACTCTTTTCGAATGGCGGTAATCATTTTCTGGTATCCCGGATGTCCCGCATAATGGCTGACATGAAATTCATCCATAATCAGATTTTTAATTTATCTTGGTTGGGTACATATAATCTTTGCTGGAAATATATCATTCCTGCATCATCTAACTCATAATCTGGTTGGCCTGCCAAGTTAGCAGATTGTTGTAGCTGCAGTTTTAACTGCTGATAATTAACATCTTGACTTGAAGCTTCTTTAAACATTTCCAAAATGGGACTCTTCCACCCACTAACGGAGACTTCATACAAATGTTGTACTTTCCGACTTAAGGCATCCGCCACTCGGTTTTCTTTCCCTTGCAAATGTTTTATCTCAAAATCAAAGCCGTTCAGGAATTCCACCCACCGTGCTTGTCTAGCGTTTAAGGTAGGCTGGCTGAAATAGTTGGTCAAACTATGATGATCAGTGAGCAGCAAAAATTTCCTGCCCACAAGATAATGTCGCCACATTTTTAAGGCATGGATGACGGCAGTCAATTCTAAATCATAAGCAGAGTATTTTTGTTCATGCTCCTTTAATTTCCGAGACTCATACGCGACTACCTTACCTTCTTGCATTAAAACTCCACCTACTCCTTTGCTCGCATCCGTACATACCACGTAATCCTTATCAGGGTCAGCTATCCTCAAAATGGGCGCTGTGGTGAGTAGGTGTTTCAATTGTTCAAAACTTTTCTGGCAGTTTGGGGTCCAATGAAATGTTTTCCCCTTTTTCTGTAATGAGGTAATGGGAAATGCAACTCTAGAAAAACCTTCTACAAATCTTCTATAATATCCAGCCAGTCCCATAAAAGATCGAACATCTGCCACATCCTTCGGTACAGGCCAGTCCATTATGGCCTTTATCTTCTCTTGGTCCACAGCGATCCCTTCCTTGGTAATTACATGACCCAAGTATTGGATTTCTTCTTTAAAGAAATCACACTTACTAAACTTTGCGTATAGTTGGTGTTCCCGAAGGGTCTGTAACACCTTTCTAAGATGTTCATGATGTTCCTCCATGGTGCGACAATATACTAATATATCATCAATGAATATCAGTACAAATCTGTCCAAATATTGATGAAAAATACTGTTCATTAAACACATGAACGTTGTGGGCGCATTGGTAAGTCCGAATGGCAAGACCACAAATTCATAATGACCGTATCTGGTTCTAAAAGCTGTTTTAGCGATATCCTCATCTTTAATTCGGATTTGATGGTAACCAGAACGCAGATCAATTTTAGAGAACACCATCGCGCCTTTCACTTGATCGAATAGTTCGTCGATCCGTGGTAAAGGATATTTATTCTTAATGGTTAACTTATTTAACTGACGGTAATCAATGCACATCCGGAAGGTTCCATCCTTCTTCTTAACAAACAGCATTGGGGCTCCCCACGGGGACACACTAGGACGTATATAATTCTTGTCTAATAACTCTTGCAATTGCATTTTTAATTCTGTCAGCTCGGGTACACTCATTCTATATGGTGCCCGTGACACTGGTGCTGCTCCTGGAACCAACTCAATGGTAAAATCTATGTTCCTTTTTGGGGGCAACCCAGGAATTTCTTTTGGAAACACATCTGTGAATTCCTGAATTACAGGGATATTATTTAGAATGGCTGTTTTATCCTTAGAATCTGCATAACCCACCTGGATGGCATAGACCTGGCATCCTTTTCGAATACATTATACAAATTGGTTTGCTGTTATTGGCCGCACTTGCACAGGTCGTTTAATTCCTTGCATCTCGTTTTTGTTTCCAAGGCGATTTCTAAAGTAGATAATTTTGGTCTTACATTCCACTAATGACCAATGTTTTTCCAGCCAGTCCATACCAATGAGAATATCATAGGAGCCAAGGGGGAGCACATTTAAATCAGCCGTTACTGGCTGTCCAGCTATGGTGAAGGAGCAGTCCTTAATTTTAGCTATTACTCGTCTTTTGGCTCCCGTAGCTAATTGCACCAGCCATGGGTTTTTAAACTTAACAGATTGTAAATTACAACATTCCACTACTTTTGGGCTTACATAACTCAGTGTAGCCCCAGGATCAATTAAAACAGATACAGTAAGGTCTGAGATATTACCTTCGAATTCGACCATAGTTGGCTGATACTCCGCCTGACGGTCTTCCAAAGCCGCGTTAATCCTAGGTATACTGCGTCCCACTTCACCGACTGTTGAAGCTTCGTGAATCTGGGATAACTGGTCCGTCCCCTTCCGCTGTGGACAGTTTTTGATGTAGTGGGGTCCCCCACAACCCCAGCATTGCACCGGGGGTCTTGTTGTTCCTTCATTGTCCAAGCGTGCCTGTTGTTCGCTGACTTTAGATTCATTGTTAGGCCTAAATTTGGATGTGGTTCTAACTGGAATTCTGTTGTTCAGTCCCTTGCCATTCCCCTTACTTCCACTGCTGCGATTACCTTTGCTGTTTCCTATTGACTTAAAGCCCTTTTTCTCATTCCATTTCTTTCCAGCTGCTTCTCCCTTTTGTTTGCTTTGCTGATAACAGATTCTGGCCTTCCGAATTACCTCATCCATTGATTTTGGATTGTCAAATTCAATCCTTTCTCGCATGTAGGGCGGTAAGCTGCTTACAAATATCTGTACCTTTGCCTTTTCCTCCCTTATATATGGCACATAGCGAAGCAGGGAAGTAAAGCGGGTGATGAACTCGTACATAGTCTGTTGCCACAATCGCAGATCATGGAACTCTCTTGCCTTCTCATCGTAGAATCGTTCAGTTAGGTACCTCTCTTTAAAATACTTTTGGAAGTTATCCCAAGCAATAGTCTGTTCAGTAACTCCTTTTACAATCTTCACTTCCTCCCACCATAAGGTGGCCTTTCCTTGTAGCTGAAAAATAGCCAATCTGGCTTTAAGATTGTGGTCATATTCATAGAGCTGAAAATACTTGTTCATATTAATTAGCCATGCTTCAGCTGCTTCCTCTTGTTCCCCATCAAAATGTGGGGGTTTAATTTTGCGAAATTCCCCTTGTAGTTCCACCCTTTGTCTTTTCGAAGTTTGTTGTTCAATTACATTATCGGAACGCTCCTCCTGTTCCTCCGATCCTTCAGGGGGCATAGGGTGGTTCTGTTCTTCCGACATCCTCTGTTGCTCCATGCTAGGATTAACTGGTACTTGATTCTGTCGATCAGACAAACTTTTCAATATTCTTTCTTGTTCCATCGTTAGTCTAGCATTGTCTTCCCGTAGCCTTGCCATCTCATTTTTAAGTTCCTGTACGGTTTCCAGAATGGCTTGATTTGTAGTTCTGGCCTCTTCCCCAAGCTGGACCCAGAGTTCAAGATTATTTTCGGGACCAGGTATCCCTTGTACTATCACAGGTCATCGAGTTGTATTATCTGCTCTCCTCATGCTGCAAGTTTCTGAAACTCCTGATCCTGTACTTATTCCAACAAAATGAAAAGAATGATAAGGAAGATTCATATAATTTTTTATTTTTTTTTCCTCTTATGTCAATCTATCCTTACCCAGAGGCCTCAGTTTTGTAACCGGGCTCTGATACCACATGTCACAACCCCTTTTATCCAAAAATAATAACATAATATAGGGTAAAAATAAAATTATTTCATTGTACACAGTTTAAATATGGGTACGAGGGTTGAACCCATCGCCCTCGACGTACTTTCAAATGTTTACTATTTGATACACCATTCAATCCATTACTCAAGGCGAGTTTCATATATATAACATTAAATTCTCACCATCCTTGGCGCTTGACATAATCGTATTCAATACGATTTACACTGACCGTATCTCTTAGCGGATCCTACCTCCTAAATGTTGGTTGCGTGAGGGATGGACAGGTGGACCTGCCTTGACACTATCCACCCTTGATCTGGATGTTGAGCTCGAGAGTAGGTGATAACCTTAATTACAGCAGGCAAGTACTCGGCCTCCTCGGGATTATGGTTGTTTTAACGATGGAGATTGAATCCTTCCATCGAACAGTGGATGTTTCGCGTGCCCACTTTACAAGCAGCATTCTAGGGTTTATGAAATTCATTTGACAGAGGGAGGTCGCTTCCTGAGGGCTCTACTGTGCGGCATCCAGACTATGGCGTTTGATTCTCAGGTGTTTACCTCGGGTTTTGATGTTAGAGCTTGAACTAGTTCTTTTATTCCTGGAGGCTATGCGGATTTCCCAGCGTTCTATCCTGATTACCACTCATTCCATCAGGTAAATCCACCATCATTTCACCGTTGCTCCCCAATAGAATTTACAGGGTTTTATTGTTTCCACTCCTGAACTAATCTTTATTTCCATCGGTTGGTTGAACAGAGTATGGTGACTTCAGCACGGCGGCAAGGAACTACAGCTCCAATTCTCCAAGGAAGATTATTTCACCGGTAAGAGCCTAACTCCTGTAAGAAATCTAGCTATATAATGAGGAGTCGAGTGCGAGGTTTTAATTCTTTCTTCTTCTGTCAGGTGGTTTTCTGTTTTTCTCATGGAAGCTTGATTCATTCTTTACTTCCTGGGCTAAGGAAGCCTTCCACAGCTCATTGTCATGAGGCTCCGCCCTTATGAATATCCCAGGGTTGCCGTGACGTGCTCGCATCTTGTGAGAGGCTTTCGGGTCTTTATTATTACATGATGGTTTTATTGTAAATGTATAAGCTTCCGGGTAGTTAGATTCTCTCTTGTTCTGTTTAGAGGAATTACTTGGCGAGCCACTGGTTTCCTTAACTCAGTCCAGCTGCGCCTTCTAGAATCATTTCATTGGATGTATGAATATTTACATACCCATTACTCCATACTGTGTGTAGCTCAGCTCTGAGCGGATACTTTGATTTTTGAGTTTTCTTTTATAAAAATATATATAAACTCTGTAGCTTCAATTTCTTTAATAATCTGATCGAGTTTCAACAAGGGTTTGGTTATCTATTTATTTGGTTCCTGGTTTCTATTTACTGGTACTTGGATGTATATTTTCCTCAATTTTGTCAGTATATATATGTATATATATTAATCCGCGGTTTTATTCCCAAATGCGCTCGGCGCTCAGGAGCCTCTAGTCATGTTTTATCGCTTCTATATGAATGACAATGTTTTCATTTCCTAGCTTTATTGTAAATATACTTCTCGTGGGTCTATCCTGAATATTTCCAGGTTACATGTTCGCGGAATTTCTTCGAATGAATCAATTTAACTCTTTAAGTTACGTAGCTTCCGCATGTTGTTTTTCTAGGTTCTTTGAAATGTTCTCTGAATGTATACGAATTTCCAGTTTCGTTTTAAACAAATCTTGACCCTATAACTAAGGGCGTATGCATGCGATTGTCGGTTGTAATGGCTTTTCCTTCACAATGCTGTTGTATATTTACGCTATCTTTTTACTATAGCAGAGGAGAAAATAATACCTTGTTTATAGCGTATGATCTCTGATGGATTTTGTTACTGTATGGGGAAATTGTTCACACCCAGAACCTATAAATCTTGTCATTATTTATTACTGTTCCACTCAAATGTTTTATTGTCATTCTTTTATTTCATTACAGGTGTAAGTTTAATGAGTCCTTCCATTCTCTTGTACATGGAAATTACTATTTCCCTTCAACATTCTATTCGTATTCTAAGGGAAGGTTTCGGTATTTAAACGAATTCCTGAAGCCAACTTCCCAGACAGTCCTCTGTTCAAGTTAATTAAATAACTTAAGTTCAGTCGAACTATAAATAAACAGTCCTCTTGTTCAAGTTAATTAAATAATTTAAGTTCAGTCGAACTATAATTAAATTATTTTCATCTCAGACAGAATGTAATTATTCTCTTGCTAATATACTGGGACTATCGTCTGAATGTTCTGCTTTTCAATCTACAGCTAACTGATATTTCGAAAAGTATGAAATTTTCTCAGAAATATAAAATCTGTAATTGTACTTACCTGTACTGTCACCCTCACAGTCTCCTATACTTCTCCAGATTGGAGAAAATTGGTTTTTGTTGCTTGCTTTCCTCCCAACGACGAGATTAGTCAATCCAGACTAATCTCCCCCCAAGCTCATTTGCCAGGCCTCTGCCTTCGGCAAATATAATGCACCACCTGTGCCTGTGCTATCTGGTCCTCACCAGACTTAGCACTATCTCTTTTCTTCTTCTGCCCTTTCTTTTCCCCGTCTGTTCCTTAACAGCCCGGGCCTTTCCTTTTCCCATCTTTTCTATCGGAGGAGGAAAAACAGTTAGGGTTCGCCCCCTTGCTGGCAACTGTTTATTATTATTATTATTATTTTATTTTTTTTAAATCTGGCAAGAAAAGAGAATAACTTTCTCATCAAAAGTTACCATATGTAATTAACTCAATACATATTCAGTTTTGGAATTAATAACATTCTAATCATTTTATAAAGAAACAATAATCTATGTTCCACATTTTACCTACAATGGTAAAAACAGAGGATTTATTCACATAATTATCCGGTCATTACATCTCCTCCCCCTGAGATTAGACACCGTCTCGGTGTCTTTCAGCCACGAACAGAGCTGGATAAGTTCTTTTCATTAATTCTTCATCTTCCCAAGTGGCTTCCTCAGGTCCATAGTGTCACCACTGGACCTTAACTTGGGTAATAACTCATTTCCGCAGCTGCACTTCTCTCCGGTCGAGGATGTTCAGAGGTTCGACCAGAACCTCTCCTTCCGGTTCGACCTGCATTGTACAATTTCTAAAGTTAGTTTTTCTTTCAATATCAATTCCAACAGTCTTACTGTAGCAATAGTTACTACCTGAATGTCCTGCCATTGGATCACATGCTTAGGGTCATAGACATATTTCTTCAGTACCGAAACATGGAACACGTTGTGGACTCGAATGTGGCTCGGCAAGGCAAGCTGATATGCCACTGGTCCAATCCTAGCCAGGATTTGGAAGGCTCCACAGTATCGGGGTGCCAATTTGGCACACCCGCTCCATTGTAAGGTACTTCTTTTAGTGTGAATTATGATATACATGTGATCCCCAACTTGGTACTCCTTAAATCTTCGTTTCCAATCAGCAAAATTTTTATGTCTGTCTTGAGCAGCCTTCAAATTTACGCGCACTCTTTTCACCATATCTTCCATTTCTTTAAGCATCTCAGGTCCCAAACTCAGTTTATCCTCGGGTCCTCCCCAGCTAGAGGGTGTTCGGCATTTCCGACCGTACATAACCTCAAATGGGCTCATTTGTGTAGAGGTGTGATATCCATTATTATACGCGAATTCTACCAGATGCATATATTCTTCCCACAGCGTGGGTTGTTGCATCACGTATGCCCGCAGCATATCTTCCACCACTTGGTTTACTCGTTCTGTTTGTCCATCGGTCTGAGGGTGGTATGCTGTGCTGAAATTTAGTTGGGTTCCTAAATCAGCGAATAGCGTTCTCCATAAGGCTGATGTGAACTTCACATCGCGATCGGAAATTATCGTTTTCGGAAGTCCATGAAGCTTAAACACATTCTGCATAAAAACATAAGAAATCTGTGTAGCTTTGTACGTGGATTGTACCGGTATAAAATGCGCAACTTTACTTAGTTTATCCACTACCACCATAATGGAATCGTTGTTCCTTTTTGTCTTAGGTAACCCTGTGATGAAATCCATGGAAATGATTTCCCATTTCCATTCCGGAATAGGTAAGGGTTGTAGTAATCCCCCTAGATGCTGGTGTTCCGCTTTAATCTGATGGCATTCTAAACATCGTGCTAAATACTCGGCAATGTTCTTCTTCATTCCTGGCCAAAAGTACTCTTTTCGAATGGCGGTAATCATTTTCTGGTATCCCGGATGTCCCGCATAATGGCTGACATGAAATTCATCCATAATCAGATTTTTAATTTATCTTGGTTGGGTACATATAATCTTTGCTGGAAATATATCATTCCTGCATCATCTAACTCATAATCCGGTTGGCCTGCCAAGTTAGCAGATTGCTGTAGCTGCAGTTTTAACTGCTGATAATTAACATCTTGACTTGAAGCTTCTTTAACCATTTCCAAAATGGGACTCTTCCACCCACTAACGGAGACTTCATACAAATGTTGTACTTTCCGACTTAAGGCATCCGCCACTCGGTTTTCTTTCCCTTGCAAATGTTTTATCTCAAAATCAAAGCCGCTCAGGAATTCCACCCACCGTGCTTGTCTAGCGTTTAAGGTAGGCTGGCTGATATAGTTGGTCAAACTATGATGATCAGTGAGCAGCAAAAATTTCCTGCCCAAAAGATAATGTCGCCACATTTTTAAGGCATGGATGACGGCAGTCAATTCTAAATCATAAGCAGAGTATTTCTGTTCATGCTCCTTTAATTTCTGAGACTCATACGCGACCACCTTACCTTCTTGCATTAAAACTCCACCTACTCCTTTGCTCGCATCTGTACATACCACGTAGTCCTTATCAGGGTCAGCTATCCTCAAAATGGGCGCTGTGGTGAGTAGGTGTTTCAATTGTTCAAAACTTTTCTGGCAGTTTGGGGTCCAATGAAATGTTTTCCCCTTTTTCTGTAATGAGGTAATGGGAAATGCAACTCTAGAAAAGCCTTCTACAAATCTTCTATAATATCCAGCCAGTCCCATAAAAGATCGAACATCTGCCACATCCTTCATTACAGGCCAGTCCATTATGGCCTTTATCTTCTCTGGGTCCACAACGATCCCTTCCTTGGTAATTACATGACCCAAGTATTGGATTTCTTCTTTAAAGAAATCACACTTACTAAACTTTGCGTATAGTTGGTGTTCCTGAAGGGTCTGTAACACCTTTCTAAGATGTTCATGATGTTCCTCAATGGTGCGAGAATATACTAATATATCATCAATGAATATCAGTACAAATCTGTCCAAATATTGATGAAAAATACTGTTCATTAAACACATGAACGTTGCAGGGGCATTGGTAAGTCTGAATGGCAAGACCACAAATTCATAATGACCGTATCTGGTTCTAAAAGTTGTTTTAGCGATATCCTCATCTTTAATTCGGATTTGATGGTAACCAGAACACAGATCAATTTTAGAGAACACCGTCGCGCCTTTCACTTGATCGAATAGTTCGTCGATCCGTGGTAAAGGATATTTATTCTTAATGGTTAACTTATTTAACTGACGGTAATCAATGCACATCCGGAAGGTTCCATCCTTCTTCTTAACAAACAGCATTGGGGCTCCCCACGGGGACACACTAGGACGTATATAATTCTTGTCTAATAACTCTTGCAACTGCATTTTTAATTATGTCAGCTCGGGTACACTCATTCTATATGGTGCCCGTGACACTGGTGCTGCTCCTGGAACCAACTCAATGGTAAAATCTATGTTCCTTTTTGGGGGCAACCCAGGAATTTCTTCTGGAAACACATCTATGAATTCTTGAATTATAGGGATATTATTTAGAATGGTTGTTTTATCCTTAGAATCTGCATAACCCACCTGGATGGCATAGACCTGGCATCCTTTTCGAATACATTATACAAGTTGGTTTGCTGTTATTGGCCGCACTTGCACAGGTCGTTTAATTCCTTGCATCTCTTTTTTGTTTCCAAGGCGATCTCTAAAGTAGATAATTTTGGTCTTACATTCCACTAATGACCAATGTTTTTCCAGCCAGTCCATACCAATGAGAATATCATAGGAGCCAAGGGGGAGCACATTTAAATCAGTCGTTACTGGCTGTCCAGCTATGGTGAAGGAGCAGTCCTTAATTTCAGCTATTACTCGTCTTTTGGCTCCCGTAGCTAATTGCACCAGCCATGGGTTTTTAAACTTAACAGATTTTAAATTACAACGTTCCACTACTTTTGGGCTTACATAACTCAGTGTAGCCCCAGGATCAATTAAAACAGATACAGTAAGGTCTGAGATATTACTTTCGAATTCGACCATAGTTGGCTGATACTCCGCCTGACGGTCTTCCAAAGCCGCGTTAATCCTAGGTATACTGCGTCCCACTTCGCCGACTGTTGAAGCTTCGTGAATCTGGGATAACTGTTCCGTCCCCTTCCGCTGTGGACAGTTTTTGATGTAGCGGGGTCCCCCACAACCCCAGCATTGCACCGGGGGTCTTGTTGTTCCTTCATTGTCCAAGCGTGCCTGTTGTTCGCTGACTTTAGATTCATTGTTAGGCCTAAATTTGGATGTGGTTCTAACTGGAATTTTGCTGTTTAGTCCCTTGCCATTCCCCTTACTTCCACTGCTGCGATTTCCTTTGCTGTTTCCTATTGACTTAAAGCCCTTTTTTCTCATTCCATTTCTTGCCAGCTGTTTCTCCCTTTTGTTTGCTTTGCTGATAACAGATTCTGGCCTTCCGAATTACCTCATCCATTGATTTTGGATTGTCAAATTCAATCCTTTCTCGCATGTAGGGCGGTAAGCTGCTTACAAATCTCTGTACCTTTGCCTTTTCCTCCCTTATATATGGCACATAGCGAAGCAGGGAAGTAAAGCGGGTGATGAACTCGTCCATAGTCTGCTGCCCCAATCGCAGATCATGGAACTCTCTTGCCTTCTCATCGTAGAACCGTTCAGTTAGGTACCTCTCTTTAAAATACTTTTGGAAGTTATCCCAAGCAATAGTCTGTTCAGTAACTCCTTTTACAATCTTCACTTCCTCCCACCATAAGGTGGTCTTTCCTTGTAGCTGAAAAATAGCCAATCTGGCTTTAAGATTGTGGTCATATTCATAGAGCTGAAAATACTTGTTCATATTAATTAGCCATGCTTCAGCTGCTTCCTCTTGTTCCCCACCAAAATGTGGGGGTTTAATTTTGCGAAATTCCCCTTGTAGTTCCACCCTTTGTCTTTTCGAAGTTTGTTGTTCAATTACATTATCGGAACACTCCTCCTGTTCCTCCGATCCTTCAGGGGGCATAGGGTGGTTATGTTCTTCCGACATCCTCTGTTGCTCCATGCTAGGATTAACTGGTACTTGATTCTGTCGATCAGACAAACTTTTCAATATTCTTTCTTGTTCCATCGTTAGTCTAGCATTGTCTTCCCGCATCCTTGCCATCTCATTTTTAAGTTCCTGTACGGTTTCCAGAATGGCTTGATTTGTAGTTCTGGCCTCTTCCCCAAGCTGGACCCATAGTTCAGGATTATTTTCGGGACCAGGTATCCCTTGTCCTATCACAGGTCATCGAGTTGTATTATCTGCTCTCCTCATGCTGCAAGTTTTTGAAACTCTTGATCCTGTACTTATTCCAACAAAATGAAAAGAATGATAAGGAAGATTATTATTATTATTATTATTATTATTTTATTTATTTATTTTTTTTTTTTTTTATGTCAATCTATCCTTACCCAGAGGCCTCAGTTTTGTAACCGGGCTCTGATACCACATGTCACAACCCCTTTTATCCAAAAATAATAACATAATACAGGGTAAAAAAAAATAAAATTATTTCATTGTACACAGTTTAAATATGGGTACGAGGGTTGAACCCATCGCCCTCAGCGTACTTTCAAATGTTTACTATTTGATACACCATTCAATCCATTACTCAAGGCGAGTTTCATATATATAACATTAAATTCTCATCATCCTTGGCGCTTGACATAATCGTATTCAATACGATTTACACTGACCGTATCTCTTAGCGGATCCTACCTCCTAAATGCTAGTTGCGTGAGGGATGGACAGGTGGACCTGCCTTGACACTATCCACCCTTGATCTGGATGTTGAGCTCGAGAGTAGGTGATAACCTTAATTACAGCAGGCAAGTATTCGGCCTCCTCGGGATTATGGTTGTTTTAACGATGGAGATTGAATCCTTCCATCGAACGGTGGATGTTTCGCGTGCCCACTTTACAAGTAGCATTCTAGGGTTTATGAAATTCATTTGACAGAGGGAGGTCGCTTCCTGAGGGCTCTGTTGTGCGGCATCCAGACTATGGCGTTTGATTCTCAGGTGTTTACCTCGGGTTTTGATGTTAGAGCTTGAACTAGTTCTTTTATTCCTGGAGGCTATGCGGATTTCCCAGCATTCTATCCTGATTACCACTCATTCCATCAGGTAAATCCACCATCATTTCACCGTTGCTCGCCAATAGAATTTACAGGGTTTTATTGTTTCCACTCCTGAACTAATCTTTATTTCCATCGGTTGGTTGAACAGAGTAAGGTGACTTCAGCACGGCGGCAAGGAACTACAGCTCCAATTCTCCAGGGAAGATTATGTTAGGATATTCCGACACATAGGAAATAGTTAAGTTCAACTTGGTATAATATAGAGTTAGGTATAGAGTTAGGTAAAGTGTGTTTCTTTACCGTTGTACATTTTGTAACTTACAATCCGACGGTCACGATATGTAGTGATCCGACGGTTCATTCTCTCCTCGGTATTACCGACACTTGATCCGTGGCTTGACACCCGATTGGTCCATGAATTCTATTTAAAGCGCATGGAGGTCATTTGTAGGTTCACCGTGCATGAGAGAAGCTTATGTAAATTTTCATTCTTTTATTAATAAATTGCCTGTAGTAGCCACGTTGGCGCAGGCCGTGGACTGTTTCCCTCTCTGAGGGTTTTAACCACGTCAAAATACTGGTGTATTGATCTGTGATCTGTTTGTGAGCGGTGTCCTTCTGGTGTTCTGTCTGAGGAACTTACCCTGTAAATTCCTACATGGTATCAGAGCTATTTGAGGGCCGCGTCCGCGTCCGTTGGTGATCCAAATCTGAAGCCGGTAGAACTGCATGCGGCTGTCGTTTCTTAGATCTACTGTTTCTGACTGTTTTCGGGCCAAGAGGACTGCTCTGTTGTGTTCGGAGCATCTGTTCCAGTGAGGAACCCCTTTCGTTTCACGCGAAAAGGTTTCCGGTAGCCCTATCTGCGTCATTTTAAAGATCTGGAGGTATACAGTCTTTATTTGCAGTTTACTGTTATTTTCTCTCTGCTTATTTCGGTTTCGGTTTATTTAGTTTTTTTTTTTAACCGGATCTATACCTTTCATTTCTGTGTATGCTCTTTCCCTGCGACTCTGTGGGATCTGGGCAAATCAGAAACAGAAAGGAATGATTTTTTTCTCATGCGTATGCTCTTTTCCCTGCACCTTAGTGTGATCTCGGAAAATCAGAAACATTGAGAAAAATATTTAGTTTTTTGGCTAAAGCTAAATTTTTTTTAAAATCTTTAGTTTTTTGGGTAAAGCTAACTTCGAGCCGTAAGGTTCGTTTTTCTTTGCATGTTCGTGTTGGGTTTTGTGTTTTGTGTTTTGTAGGGAAAAAGAGGTTTCTCAAGGCAAGCACGCAAACCAAAGCCCCCTCCCCTCCCCTCTCTCTCTCTCTCTCTCTCTCTCTCTCCCCCTCTCTCTCTCTCAAATTTTTGTATAGATCAATTGGTTCAAAGTTATTTTAAGAGAGTAGAGGTCTTGGGTTCAAATCTCCATTTTGTGGGGGCGTTTTTTTTCATTCCCGCACATTCGCGGACTTTGCCGGCGACTTCAACAATTTTTTCAAAAAGCCATAACTTCTTCATCCGGAAGCCTTTTTCAGAGCCGTTTTTTTAAAACAGCCTAATTTTTCGAGATCTATCCATTGGAGCACTTACTTTCAGCATCTTCAACTTCAGTTTTTTTTAAAATGGAAAGTCCATGCCAAGTCATTCTTGACAGCACTAACTACTTCCAATGGGTATCCTACATGGAAGATTTACTTAGAAGTAAAGGTCTCTACAGAATAGCCACGGGCCAAGAGAAGAAACCAAAGGATGAAGACAAGGTTCCAAAATGGGAAAATAGACAAGATCAAGCACGTGGTTTGATAGGGATGTCTATTTCTCCTGATCTTAGATTCCATATTGCAGAACTTGAAACTCCTCATGAAGAATTGGACCAAATCACTAAAGCTTTTGGGATTAAAAATGAAATTAGAGCCCATCAACTTGAAAATGAGTTGCTTACATTGGATCCTAATAATTTTTCTTGCATTGAAGATTTCTTGTGTAAATTCAAAACTCTTAGATATCTCTTGGAAGGTGTTAAGGTTAAGAAAGAAGATAGTAACCTTATTTATTCCATCCTTACTAAGTTGGAACCAGCCTACTCTGTATTTGTTTCCACCTTCCATTCTACAAGGGAAGCTTTCATTTGTCAAGGAAAAGACAACAAGGCCCCTTCCTTTGACTCTTTTTGTGATTCTTTAATAAGAGAACAAGAAAAACTCTTACACCTTGGTCTTCTTAATCTTGGAAACTCTTCCAAGAAAGCGTTAGCCGCCCAGCAGCAACCAAATTTAAAGAATCCTAAGAAATCATATCCTAAAAAGAATGGTCCTAAACCAAACAAGGGTCCTAAGCAAACTCAGTCTCAAAATGAAAGATCATTTCAGCAAAATGATAAGAACAATAAAAACAAATGAAAGAAGACTGATAGACATTGTAACTTTTGTAATCGAGATGGCCACTTAGAATCTAAATGCTTTAAGAAGATGGAAACCTTGGAAGCCGCAATGAAGAAACATAACATCCATGTGGAGCATTCTTCTACTTCAACTTCAACTTCATCTTCAGGAATGGCACTTTCTGCATGTCGTTGTCAATCATCTCAGTCTGGTTATGCATTAAATGTATCTTCTCCTTCTCATTCTCATGAGTGGCTCATTGATTCTGGAGCCTCTTATCACATGGCCAAAAACAAAGCCATGTTTTCTTCTTTACATGATTGTAACACAAAAAATATATATGTTGGTGATGATAGATCTCTTAATGTTGTAGGGACTGGAACTGTTCATCTAGACAATGGTCAGTTTAATGATGTATTATGTGTTCCAACCTTATCCAGCAACCTTCTATCTGTATATCAGATAACTCATTCAGGTGAAGGTAAAATTGTTGAATTTTCACCTCATGATGTTGTAATCAAGGATCTAAGAGATCCTAAACAGATTCTAGCTACTGGTATTGCTGATGATTCCACAAGGTTGTATAAGTTTCACAACTTTGGGTCATCAAATCTTCCCTCAGTATTTGTTGCTCATAATGATGAAGTGAGCAAACTTTGGCATGAGCGATTTGGTCACTTAAACTATCGCTCCCTTCAGCATCTATGTAAAGAAATTATGGTGACAGGTCTTCCTATGGTATCTTGCAGAGATGGTGTTTGTTCCGGATGTGTACTCGGAAAACATCATCGGGACAGTTTTGAAAAACGTGCCTCTTGGCACGCCTCAGCCCCTTTACAGCTTGTGCACAGTGATTTATGTGGTCCACTTCCTGTTGCTTCATTCTCTGGCTGCAAGTATTTCTTAACTTTCATTGATGATTTCTCCAGACGCACTTGGGTATACTTCTTAAAACTCAAGAGCGAAGTATTTAACACATTTTTGGCCTTCAAAGCCTTTGTTGAAAAACAATCTGGACATCAAATTCTTAAGCTAAGAACTGATAATGGTGGAGAATATGTTAAAAACACATTCATCAACTTTTGCACCGAAAATGGAATTCAAATGCAACATACTGTTCCATACACTCCACAACAAAATGGTGTAGCTGAAAGGAAAAATCGCACCTTAAAGGAAATGGCTAATTGTATGCTGCAATCTAAAGGACTCAGTCTTAGTTTTTGGGCCGAAGCAATTAATTGTGCAAATTATATAATAAATCGCACTCCTACTAAGGTTCTAAAGAATATCACTCCAGAAGAAGCTTGGAGTTCCATTAAACCAGATGTAAGTCACTTTCGTATTTTTGGAAGTGAAGCATGGGCCCATATTCCAGATGAAAAGCATAAAGCTTTAGAACCTAAGAGTGAGAAATGTACTTTTGTTGGATATTCTGAAGATGTAAAAGGTTATAGACTTATTCCATTTAAGTCCAAAAATGTTATCATTAGAAGAGATGTAAAATTTGATGAAAATAAATCGGCCTGCGAGCCTAGTCCGGCGGATGTGCCACCTCTTCCTATCTCTTCTACTTTTGGAAACATTTCTTCTTCAGATGATGAAAGTGAGGATGACAATCCTCCCCCACCTTCTTAGGATCCTAAACTTCAAAGATGGGTCCGTACTACTCGGGATGCAGCAGGTGATCTTGCCGGTGATCCTACAGATCAGCGACGTACACGTTCTCAGTTTGAAAGAGCCTCTTCTTTACTGGCTCAAGCTCCAGTAAATCATGATCCTGACACTTTTGCAGAAGCTTCAGGCCATCCACATTGGGAAGCAGCTATGAATGAAGAATATCATTCATTGTTGGCAAATGATACATGGGATCTTGTTCCTCTACCAAAGGGACGCAAACTTGTTAGATGTAAATGGGTTTACAGAACAAAGTATGGACCAGATGGGAAAGTTGATAAACATAAAGCTCGTCTTGTTGCTAAGGGATTTTCACAGGTTGAAGGCATTGACTACACTGAAACCTTCTCCCCCGTTGCCAAAATGAACTCTATCCGCCTTGTTCTTTCCCTTGCTGCTCTTTAAAATGGGAAGTCCATCAGATGGATGTTAAATCTACCTTCTTGCATGGGGACTTGCATGAAGAAATCTATATGGAACAACCCATTGGCTTCATCCAAATAGACTCCAGCCTTGTCATGTCGGCTTAACAAATCCCTTTATGGTCTCAAGCAAGCTCCTCAGGCTTGGTATGCCAAAATGGATAGCTTTCTTTTTAGAATCTGGCTTTTCTAGGTGTCATTCTGACAATACTGTCTACACCAAGAAAGTGGGCAAGTCTCTTATCATTCTTGTTCTTTATGTTGATGATCTTATCCTCACTGGTAGTGATCCAACCTTATCAACCATGTGAAGTCCAGCCTTAAAAAGAAGTTTGAAATGACAAACTTAGGACACTTACATTATTTTCTCGGTCTCCAAGTCTTGCAATCCAAGGAAGGTATTTCCCTCTCCCAATCCAAGTATGCTTGTGATATTCTTCGTCATTTCACATGGAAGATTGTAAGCCAGCTCCTTCTCCCTTTCAGTCTGGAGTCAAACTTTCAGTCTCTTGTACTTCTCCTGAAGTTGATGCTACCTTATACCGTCAACTTGTAGGAAAACTCTTGTATTTAACCCATACTCGTCCTGACTTTTCCTTTGATATTGGCCTTGTTGCTCGTTTTATGCAAAACCTTCGTGAAAGTCATTGGAAAGCATCTAAAAGAATACTTCGTTATGTTCGAGGTACAGTACAGTTTGGGATTCATTACAGTGCCAAAGCAGCTCCTCTATTAGTTG
>APFE031588141.1:0-13540 GCA_000404065.3 Pinus taeda
TTTGCTTTGCTTATAGAAAGTCTCTTGCCTTTATTTTATTACAAACCACTGATCAAAATTTACCAACTACATATAGAGGTTATATTCGAAGAAATATAGTTAGGTTCCCAAGTGGTATAAGGGGAAGCTCGTTGACCAAAATTTAAATAAAAGAAATATAAAAATGGGCATCTTCCTATTTCAATTATTTTTTGAAAACGATGTTCATTTTTAATAGACTTGTTTTCTGAAAATCCTCAGTGGCGCCAAGTATAAAAAAGTGCACTACATTCTTAAATAATTCTTTCTTATTTGCTAAAAATTTTGAGTAGTATAACCATTTTTTGAGGCACTACAACATTATCGGTTCTGCTGAAATTGGTAGTAGAAACCCAACCTCTTTGCATGACCAATATCAGGGTGCTCATCGGTTCTACGGAAATTTTGAGATAACATAACTATTTTCTAACATTTTCGAGACTTTCGAACTTTTAGAAATCATTTTTGATTTGGAAATTGAACCTTTATGGAGAGATGAAATGGAATTATATTCACATCGTCGAGACATGCACAATCCATATTATACAACATTGCACAATAAACAAAAGCCACGTGGTGGCAATGTGCATTGAAAGAAAGAGCAATGACATTGCAACCACATGGCTCTTGTTTCAAAATTACCAAATTACCATTAATACCCAGTGCAGAAATCTTGTGCTCACATCAATGTTTTAATTTTTATACTTAAATATTCTCTGCAAATACCCTTATAAAAAAAAAATTATCTTTGAAATTTTTTAAAATATGTTCCTCCTTTTAACGGTCAAATACTGTGGAATTCGATTTCGATTCTTTTGACACACCTTTGAATGTTGAATCCATTTATATTGAAATTTGATTTTTTCATTATAGTTTCTCATGTTTGGGCTCAATGTTAATATTTAAATATTATGTTCATTGATGAAACTCTATATTGATAGCTTATTGGCCTTCAATATGAATATTGATGGTTGGTTGGGTTTGCAATATGAGATTCATGCTCTACATGTAGCAAGTGGAGATATAATTTACAAAAACAATGGCTAAGGTGTTGAATCTAATTTTTACAATTTTTATTTAACTTGCAACAAGGTCTCTAAAGAATGCATACAAACATTTTTAATTTTATAATCATGTTTGGATTTGAAAAATTACAGGGCCTTCAATGTTCTTCACACTATCAGAGAATGGTCCATTCCATCCCAAGGGAGGCAAACTGATAAGAAAAATCCATTATTATCTCAATCGTTGATTCCAAGAATATTTTGGTATTTCAGAATGGGATGGAACTCACTCTGTTTGTCCCAATTCATAATATTCTTGGAATTGGCAATTGAAATATGTTCAATGAATAAGAAATAGTTGCAATTGTTAAAATGTAATATTTAATAGTATTTGATTTGTGGGGAAATGTACATGGACCATAAGCATGTGACAATTGAATATATCCATGCTTAGATACTTTTGTTTTTTAGATGCATTTACATCTGACTAAGGATACATATTTTTTCCATGTCAATTAAATTAAGCTATAAATATATCTAACCACCCTTTTACACATCTCATCTCCACTATGATATAGATGCACCTCTACACTTTTTCTTATTGTTTATTTTAAATATGTTTTAAAAAAAATCTAATTTACTTTGTGCATAAGAAAACATGTTTTAATTGGAGAGTCTTGCAGGAATTAGATTTTCATATTCTCAAGATCCATTGTACTACATGAGCATTAATGACATTGCAATATGTATTAGATTTGAATTACATGTTAAAATTTTTACAATACTACATAGTACAATTTGTAAAATACTATTTATATGTGTTCTCTATGACGATCTTGTCCAATTCCAACAAAGGCTTCTTGTACATTATAATTGGTGAAAGGCCCTTTTAGTTTCAAGCAAGGTAACCATTTTAACATTTCAAATAATATATATATATATTAAGTGTTGTATATTAATACAATGCATAATCTATGTCCTCATTTAAGTTTTATTTGTTCTTATTTTTCTTGTAAGAGTCAAATAAGGTGTGCTTCTTGCATATCTTTCCTTCGCTTTTCTTGATTGACCTTAGCTATAAAGGCTTCCATCTTGGTGCTTCCATAACTTTTTTTGTCAATGCATTTTGCTTATGCATCTCTTGACTTCCATTGGATCAGTCATTGCTTCCATTGGATTAATCATTACTTGATTAGATAGGTGGAAATAGGAAATAGTCCCAAAGGAGGTTGAATGTGAGAGAAGTCCCTTTCAACCTATAATTGGGAACTCTGGCCAAAAAACCCCAAAAGAACATAAAAAACAGTGCTAAAAATGAAAAGTGTGTATACTGGAACGATGGTTTTTTTTTTTAGGGTCAATTTTCAACTTTTTAAAAAAATGGCAATAAAACTGATTTTTTTGTGCAAAAAAAACTATTTTTGAGGAAAAAAACACACTAATGTTTTTGGTAGAATAAATTTTTTTCATAGGTATAATTTCAACATTTTTTAGTAATGACGATAAAGATAAAATAGTGGGATCTAAATCACATTAAAATTCTATCAGTTTTCACCCATGTTATTAAACATATAATAACATGACACTAAAGATCGCTAAAATTCTAATTGTTTTTAACCATAACATTAAAGATACAAAAAAAAAATTGGAAATTTTTCAACCATAAAATTAAAAAACCATGACATTATGAACAAATTACATGACTAAATTAATCAAAATGTCATTACTTGTATATTGAATGAAACATACATTATATCTCTAAGTTACTGTTGCATTGTAGATATTCTAGACAATAAAAATCATCATAATTAAAACATATAATCCAACAAACATTAAAATGACTCATAACTTCATTTAACACCATATGGAAATCAAAAATTTTATTTCAAGATATGATGCAAAAATCAGTTATATAAACTGTCTTAGACAATTATTCAAAATCACTCATATTTGCTTGCACAGGATCAAAATCACATCTTCAGATGAATGACTAGATGCAAGTGAAGATGTTCCATATTCTTCTCTTTCGTCAACTAGTGCCCCATCCGAGTCCACATGCTTGCCCACCATTTCAGGTTTCAAAATTCTTTTGGATCTACGACTGGTTTCAGCAAACTCCCATCTCAACATTGTTCCTTCTCATAACAACCTCTTCAGAATCTCTATCGTCTTCAAGCAAAGATTTCCTCTCTTTGTTAAATTAAAGTCATAAACAAGTATGTCAACATCCTCCAATTTTAAGAGGTCTGTGCGGCGACGATTTATATTTGTACCCTTTATTTTTCTCTTTCGGCCAATTTTTTTATCAACTACCATCTTTGGCTTATACACACCATTGAATGGGTGTGTATTTGTGGCATACCAATGTACTTCAACGCCCACAACATCTTCATTTTCTGTAACGACCTTTATAACCTTAGCAACCCATAATGGATAGCCATTAAGATCTCCATCTGCTAGCACTATGATTATGCAACCCTCCTTAATATCTTGTACTGAACCCTTGTAAAGATCTTGCATTTCTTCACGTTGTGCAAGAGATCTTCTAGAACCAATATACATTTCTCTTTCCTTTGCCTGTGAAGAATTAATAATACCTTGAGATTGTTGTTGTTCAAAAATGTTTCTTTCCTCATGTTCATTTGACACATTTTGTGGCCAAATAAATGGGTTTTTCAAAGTTATATATTCATTTGTTGTTCTTGAAATGATGTCACTTTGATTATTGAAAAAATACTCCCACCAAACTGAATCGGCAATACCAAAGTACTCATATGTATATCTAATACATTTTTTAATTTCTTCTAGGCAATCAGAATAATTTATATCTCTAACCTGCCTGCGTGCATTATGAACTTCAACAACTGAATGTAATAACAATATATTTGATGCAAATATTGGATGATCTGGAATGAACTTCAAAAATGCCAAACCTAATCACTGCTCTCATTTTGCAGTAGTTGAATACTTCTTGCCCCATATTAGTGTTTTCCCATCAATTTTTTTGATATGAAATTGATGTTGGAAGCTAATGTCATTAAGTTGTTCAATGCATTTCTCCTCACCATGCGATCCCAGAATAAACCTTCTCATGTCAACAGTTTCTTCCAACACATCAAAAGTAGGTTCTGGCATGTATGATTTCGTAATATACTCAATTAATGATGGCAAACTCCCAACTTCCTTCCTCCTCAATGTGACTGAAAAACGACTAAACATCTTATCAATATGGTCATGAATGTTCCCAAAAATAAGGAAACCAACCTTTACCTTCTGAAAATTTCACAATTCAACAAGCATGTTTAGATATGCAAAAAGAATCTGATTTTTGTTTTCACGACAAGTGTTGTCCAATTGTAGATACAAAACTTCAGGAAGATTACTAGACCAATGAGAAATCACATCATGAATTATGGTTATTGTTACATTTGCATCATTATGAATATGTGGAACTATGAATTATACCCTTGGAAACATTTTCCCATTGAAGACCATACAACCGACCAAGTGATATTGAATAACATTTTCCTCCTGTAAATTTTTGGGTGTGCGAACAAAATGTGGTAGAAGTGTTTTCTTCTGGTCCATACCATCAATTATCAAACCCAAACATTTATTTGAATTATCATAACACTTCTTTCGATGGTTATACAACTTTTTCCTTTCACTTGTTTTTTGTTCACGATGCTCTTGAAATTATTTGACAACGGAATCTACCCAACATAATAGAAAGTCATTAAGAAATACATTTTCATAGTTGATGACTATAAAAAATTTAAATTTAAAGTTATGAATAATTACCTCTTTCTGACCCTTCAAATTTATCCCTTTATTATTTAAGAGAAGCACATGTACTGCAAATCCCCATCCTTGTCTTCTTAGGAATACGAACATTGTTGAATTCTTTCTTTCATATCTTCACAAAATATTGATATGCAATAAATCGACCATGTCCCTCAGCACCTTCTGCATATTCTTTGTATAAGTTGTAGATTTCTTGTCTTGAGAAATTATCTGGAATATGTATTGTCTCTCTATTTGGCATACACTCTCCAATATTTGAAAATAAATCTTTCATCCATGACATTGCAGTATTTGATAATGGCCCAAACTATCATTTATGACGTACTTCTGAATAAAATGTGGGATCCTTTTCCAAATTTTCTTGGATTCTTGACAGACAAAAATTACCCATTGAATAAAACATTTTGAAATCCCTTTTACAGATAAATAAAGACCCAATATGATAATCATAACCGAACAATGTACATTGCATGCACCCCACTAAATATGAATTTTTCATGCTTTTATTCATTGACAAATATCTCTTCCTTTTTTCTAATGCAAACTTGAAATCCATATGTTTCAAGTAATCTTTTTTACAACATTCACTTGAAATGAGAGTGTTGATAGAACTTCTTCTCGTCAGATATTTTGCTCTACCCCTTATATAACTAGAACATCTTGGATTGATATGAAAAGGTCCTCGATATAATATTTCCTAGCAACATCTCCATCATTTGATCATCATTTGTATAAGCATTTTCATCATTATTATGAGGAATGTTATCCTCACTATGATCATTTGTGCTTTTGAAATACTAACTTGGAGGATATTCTTCATCTTTCCCTTCTTCAATGCTACTCTCGTAGTCCTTAGAATTAGGACTAAATGGAAAATTTGACTCAATGTTTATTGGCTATTCTTCATTCTATGCATTATCAGTGTTGCTCTCATAGTCCATAGGATTAGGACTACATCGAAAATGTGACTCTTTACTTACTGAAAATTCTTCATCCTTCCCTTCATCACTGCTGCTCTCATAGTCCTTAAGATTAGGACTAAGTTCTTCATCCTGTCCTTTGTCACTACTACGTTCATAGTCCTTAGGATTAGGACTAGGTGGAAAATGTGACTCTCAATTTATTGGAAATTCTTCATCCTAACCTTCATCACTGTTGCTCTCATAGACCATGGGATTAGGACTAAGTGGAAACTGCAAATTTTTATTTATTTGAAAATCTTCATCATGATCTTCGCCACTTCTACTCTCATAGTCCATAGGATTAGGACTAAGGGGACATCGTGACACTCTATTCATTTGAAATTATTCATCATGTTCTTCATCATTGTTGCTGTCATAGTCTACAGGATTAGGACTAAGTGGACACTGTGACACTCTATTCATTTGAAATTCTTCATCATGTTCTTCATCACTGCTGCTCTCATAGTCCATAGGATTAGGACTAAGTGGACATTGTGACACTCTATTTATTTGAAATTCTTCATCATGTTCTTCACCACTGTTGCTCTCATAGTTTGTAGGATTAGGACTAAGTGGACACTGTGACACTCTATTCAATTGAAATTATTCATCACGTTCTTCATCACTACTGCTCTCATATTCCATAGGATTAGGACTAAGTGGAAACTGTGACTCTTTATTTATTTGAAAATATTCATCATGCTCTTCATCACTGCTGCTCTCATAGTCCATAGGATTAGGACTAAGTGGAAGCCATGACTCTTTATTTATTTGAAATTATTAATCCTATCTTTCATCAACGTTGCCATCATAGTCCTTTCGATTAGGACTAAGTGGAAGATTTGATTCTCTATTCATAATGGAATAATTTCCATTATATTCATCAATATGAATAGAGTTGTTACACGACGAAGATGTTGATGCGTCACAAAGTGAAACTTCATTATCAGAAGAATCCATGCCTTTCAAACAGAAGAGGTTGAATGATACAAATGCACTCTCTCCTAATGATAATATATAGCTTAAAGAATGAAAATCTCCCTCCAAAGTTTCCCTCCAAAAATTTTTGCCAAAATTTTTCCCTCCAAAGATTTTGTTTCATGTATTTTCCTCCATAATTTTCTTCTACAATTTATTGAAAAATTTTAACTAAAATTTTCTAATGAAATAAATCTTTTAAACTAAATCTTTAAATTAAAATTGTAAACTAAATCTTTTACCTAAGTTGATTTTTTACTTAAACCATATAATATTTACTAGACAACTGGCTGATTTTTTTAAATTTTTATTATATCTTCTACAAAAAATTAATCTCACATTCACCGTGTTGTAAAACAATTCCATAATGTTCGCTTTATCATAGTTTACTATATAGCCATATCAAGAATTATATGTTAAAGACTTTATAAAAACAAATTAATCCCACATCCACTTTGCGGTAAAACAATTCTATAATGTTTGTTCTATAATAGTTCCCTATATCGCCATAACAAAATTTACATGTTAAAGTTTTTATAAAAACAAATTAGTCCCACATTAAGTGTGCAGTAATACAATTTTGTAATTTCCGCTATAACATAAATTTCATAATCACTACTCCTCACATCACATCAAGGTTTTTCGAGGTTCGTTAAAAGACTTGGAGTGAATTTGTGGAGCGGCTACATTGTTATCAACAACATATTCAATGAAAGATTATCACATTTGAAAGGTTAGTTTCTCTTTTTTTTTGTGAAAGTTATAAAATTCAATAGGTTTATAATGAAATTTAAACTTTTTTTAGAAATTAAAAATTTAGATGAGACAAATTTACCCTACGTCCGCAGTGGGAATGGTGGACTCGATCATTCTCACTAGCGGCCCCCTGCCCTCGCCCCACTTGGGTAGTCCAATGGCCCGCCACCCCAGCAGGCAGTTTGGCTGCCAAGGTAGGACGGGGGGTCAGGCACTAGCCGGGCGGCAAGCCGATTACCAAAAGCGGCCCACCACTCCTGCTGGCTGTTGGGTTGCTGGGGTGGGTGGAGGGCCCTGCACGATTGGGCAGTGGAGGCTTATTTTTTTAATTTCTTATTTAAAAAATAAAAATAAAAAATTAAGTGGTTATGTTTTACAAAATTATTTATCATTTATCGTTTTGTTTGTTAATTTAAGCTATTGCTTTTCTAATTTATTGATATAAATATATGTGTGTGTGTCTGTGTGTGTGTATTTTTTTGCAGGAAAATGGCATCAAAGAAGATTTCTTTGAATCTTTCTAAACCAAGACTGCTAAAATTAAAGGTGGATCCTCAAAAAGCATTGTTGAATGAACCAAACCTGAGTTGATAGCTACAAATCTATCAAGTGCCTCAAATGATAAGAAGACGATTTCATACTGGAAGAAATCAAAAGAAGCGATACTTGCAGAAAATGTATGGTATGTGAAAGAAATAGAAGGTGAAAATGTACAAATATATCTATATGTTGATATCCCTAACGATAGTGGAATTTATGAGGTGTTGGGAAAGATCATAGACATGTGTTTGGTACCGGCCATTGAAGTTGTTTATATACTTACAAAACTGCTCAAGTCACATGACAGGATTAAATACCAGTTATCATATTCATTGTATGACACAAGAGAGGTATCTACAAAGTCGTCTAAACAAATCGTAAATGAGATTGCACAAGATATTGTAAGTATTTTTATTTATATTTGTGTTTTGTATTACTTTAATTGTCTCATTATATATTTATATCTTATTTTTTATTGACATATCTTATTTTGTTTGATAAAATTTTGTTGAAAATATTTCAATTATGTTAGGAGGCATTCATTTCATAAAGCAAGATATTATGATTGTTGTTAGCAGTTTCTACTCAAGGTCGGGAGAAAATATGGAAAACAAGCAAAAATTAGTAATTCATGATGCTACAAAACTACATCCAAGGGATCAGAAAAAGATCCCTCTAGTGGATAAATCTAGCAAAGGTAGACATGTTACTTTTGAAGATGAGGAAGTTGAAAGTGACAATGAAGAATATGTTGTCGTTACCGAGGATGAAATTGGAACTGATGTTATAAAGGAGAAGAGCCATAAAAGACAAGAAAATAACAATACCCAAGAATGTCTCTCTTCTAGTTAATGATGAGAATATTAGGAAGAAGAAAAGTAAAGTTGAACATTCTTAAGTAGTCATTACCAATAGTGAAGATCCTAGTGAAACTTCAAAAGAAAGAAGGAAATCATTACACTAGGAGCTGATTTAGAGGATGGCATTATTAAAACAAAACAAAATTCCATTCGACAAAACTTAATAAAGAAAAACTTAATTGAGGGTGGTCATACATTTCAGCTTAATGTGAGACAAATCTATAAGGCAAGTGAAGGACAATGTAAATATCAAATCAAAAAGCCCCACAACCTACATGTTCACAACTTGAAGACATTGATGAGGTACAATCCATATGCTCATGTGGTTAATTATGTGTTTTCTTGTTGATCCAGTTCAAGTTTCCAACAAAGAAACATTTGATAAGTCAAAATGTCTTGAATACAATTATTATGTGCTTGGGGGGAACGATTATGTAGAAGATAGAAGGAAATTGATGGAGGAATATTCCAATAACCCACGTTTTGAAGAAATGAAATGTATCATTTATGTTGGTTTACTAGATACAGAAGCAAAGTTATTGGCATGGGATCATAATTCAAATAATGAATATAGGATGTTATGACTTTCATCCAAAGGGTTAGATTTATTCATAGTGAATTTGAAGAAAAATGTGGTGGGGATAAGATAAATGTTATTGTATATTTCCAAAAGGAATGTTCTATTGAAATAGGCCATCAAATTGAGGAGAAAAGCAATTCAAAAGGAAGCATAGTAAATACTCATATATTCAGAGGTATTGATAACATTTTCTAGTCGACATTTAAAACTAGAGAGATATGGGAATTGGTTAATGATATTTTTAACATGTGGGAGAACATTGGCATTAAAAACAAGAAGGTCAAAAGGTCTAAACTATTGATATGTAGCAACAGTAAATTAGGTCTGGAAATGAAGCAGCTTTCAGAAGATATGACTATCACATCTTGGAGAGAAATGCAAGGAGTGAAGGATGAAAAACTTGTCAAAGCAATATTATGTTGTGTGAGGTCAGGGGAATTATCATTGGGAGAAATGTCTGAAGAATTTCAAAAGTAAGTTTGTTGAATTATTTTACTTATTTCTATATTATAAAAAAGAAATTAATATAACATATTGTTCTTGGTAGTATTTGTTATGCATATCATTATATTATTATTTTTGCTTTATCTATTCAGTAACAAATTTTACATGAAAATACAAGAGCAAATGGTTAAATTGTTCAATGAAGATAGTTGGGATGATGTTGTATGCAACTATCCAGATTCAAGTTCTACTTCAACACTAAAAAAGTTTTATCTTGCATTTAAAAAGGTATGTTGATTTATACATTCATTTTTATTCATTTGTATAAGTTATTTTTATTTTATAACTTATACACATATTTATTTATTTATTAAAGATGAGGAAGGATGCAAATGGAGCACCAGATAGTTTCAAAACCTTTATTGAAAAAATTAAAATCGAAAGACTGAAGAAGCAGTGTCTTAAGAATGTTGAACTTGATCCAACTCTTACTCATTTCTTTTGGAACGGGCTTGACACTATTCAATATCAAGTAATACAAGGCAACTACGAAGACAATGCTAAACTCATACCTAAATGGGATTATTCACTAGTTATTGTAGATATTCCCCATGGTTTTAATATCCCAAACATTGACTATGATAGTGACCCTTATACTTATCAAGCTCTTAGTAAAGTGGTTGTGGGATTTGTATAAGTCACATCATCACCGTTATGGAGATTTGTGGAATTTCATTCAGACACGCAATTGGCAATGTTATTGTCAAGCTTCAAGGGGAAAACAAACTCAAGGATGCAACTTACATGGTAAGACGTTGAAAATGTATGTTTGATTAATCTTAAAAAAAACATTTATGTACAAGTTAATTGAACTTTTACTATTTCATGTTACAAGCAAAAGTCAAATCTTCTTAACCATGAAGATCAAACTTTTATAAATGACTGTGAGTTTATCCATATTGATAGTTGGGCAAGAGATGATAGCTATATGTCTATGCTTTTTAATCGGGTAGATGGAAAGAGTCATAGCCAAGTACTGATTTATGATGCTATTGTGAAAAAACTAACATATGAAGACAAAGAAGCAAAAGGAGAGATAGTTAATATTTATCAAAAACCACAGTCATTGATTAATTATCGTATAAACATATGTTCAAATGAAGGAGATTGGATTCTAGATTTATTTTCTGGCTCAGATAAGTTTTATTATATAGAATTGAATTTCAATATCTTCTTTTTTAATTTATATGTCATTACACTAATTTACTTCATTATTTATTTTGTGCTTGATAAATAGGTACAACACTAGCATGTTGACTACAAAAAGGAATAAATTGCATTGCAATTGAAAAATATCAGATACATCGCAAATTTATTCAACAAAGAATTATGCTCTTCAATTTCTTCTAGATGCAATGCAAGAAATTGGGTTGAAGAAAGGGGATTTGAGTGAAACAAGTGTGGCAAAAATGACAAAGGAACCTCAACCACCATTACATGGAATGATTGGAAAGGCATACATTGGGAGATTTGCAGACATTGTAGATCCATTAGAAGAGGAAAATGAGCAAAATGAAGCAGAAAATATTGTGGGAGAAGACCATGATGAAACTTTAGAGGATGAAGAGTTTGGATTACGTGATATTGTTGATTAAATTTAAGTTATGCTTTGAAATCAAGCTCATTTTTTCTAACTATTAATTAGTTATACTTGTAATGTTTTTGACTTTGACATTTTATGAAAAGCATAAACATTCAATTAATGTTGTTATGTGTTCAATATTTGTATTATGTGATTTTTGCTTTAATTTTTATGTGAATCATTTTTTTTTTAAAAACACTTATTATTATTATTTTTTGACATGAAATTCATTAAAACAACAACAACAACAACAACAACCATTATTTAACCATTTTTTGTTAGATTTTTCCTATAAAAATTGTGATTTTGACATGTCATTTCTAGCAAAAAGTTATCAAAATGTGTAATTTTTTAATTATATTTATGTTGAAAATGGCTATTTTTATGTCAATTGTTAAAAATTATTGTTTTTTAGAGACAATTATTTGATGTGCATTGAAAAATTAATTAACAATATATAAATATGTAGAATAACAAAACTTTAAAATATTGACCTTTTTATTATCTTATGCAAAAAAATAAAAAACCTCACTACAAAAACAAAACAAAAAATATTGAGAAGGAAGACCACTTCAAATTGAATTAAATTTACAAAATAATTATTCACATTTAATTACATTTAGAAAATTTTAAAGTAAAAAAATAGGTCTTTGGTAAAAATAGGCCTGATGTAGATTCAACACTTTTTTAAAATTAGCATGCAAATCTCATAACATTCTAAAAAACTAATTACATACAAAAAAAAATAAAAATTAAAGTGTCAAAAACTATGCTAAAAAGAATATGTGTATTATGTATCACCACTTTTCAAAATCGAGTCATTTTTTTGCTACCTCTATGAACGCGTAATCGTATAAGTTCCCGTTTCAAAGTTTACATTGATGAAGGAGTGGCAAGCATAGCGCAACAATACTCTCATTTTGGAAATATGCACTACCTTACACTATCTTTCTGAAGTTCCTTAGTGTTTCATTTTAGGCCATACTTTGAAGTTTTCTAATTATTGTAATTCCTTAGTCTTTCATTCTAGGACATACATTATTGTTTTATAATTATTTTTATAATGATTTGTTATAACACAATCCTTTAGAAGGTGAGTCGGGTGTAAAGTCAAGCAACACTTATGTTGTGAGGAGATGGCAAGGCCATATAATGGCTAGGTGATGAGGAGGAGGATAAGGTTTTATCGAGGAAGTGTTAGGTCAAAGAAATAAGTAAAGCTTATTGTCAAAAGCCTTCAATGAATCACATTGTTAGAGCTTCACTACCTGGCCATTCAATTTTTTTTAACTAGAAAGAGTATTTGTACTATATAATTTTGTGCCTGATTCACAATAAATACATCAACCATTACAGAGCTAATTCATCAAAATTTCCAAGTGTTTTCTCCTTTATAATAGGAATACATGGTTTTCCTTATGAGAATATATCTGAGCAATAAAAAGAGGGGTTTTGTAGGTGAATGCCTTACAAAATTGCCCCAAAAAAACATAAAATTTACAACACATAACACTACTAATTGATTATGAAATCTTCCATGACAACTTATTTGCATGCATGTATTTCCTCGGGATTGTCATGAAACCGTTTGGGTTCCCAAATTTTCCATTTTTTAAATTTATTATATTAACCAATTTAACTAAAAAATAAATTAATAGACTTCATCTGTCATTAGGGGATTATAGTAGGCATGACTTGGCCATTAATCTGTAATTCACCTATCTTTAATTTACACCCCTTCTTAGCAAACTTGTCATCTTATTTGTTGATTTATCTTAGGACATGGAAATGTGCTTTGGATGGGATATCTTCCACAATTTTCCTGATTCTTTTCATGATGTTTTCCATAGACTTGTCCTTTGGGATGGAGCCTTTGACCATATGATGTAGAGTTAGAAGAGAATCTCCCATAACCGTAAGTGTGTCCACTTGATGTTCTTTGGTTAACAAAA
>APFE031588149.1:0-34297 GCA_000404065.3 Pinus taeda
ACAGAGGTTACATCATTCGAGAGGGGCCATGCCCAGCTCTCTAACAAAAACAGCTGAAACAGACTATCTTTCCAGTGAGACCCCATTACAAGATATTGGCCTTTTGTGATCAGAGACCAGACAGCAGACATACAGAGAACAGACTCTTGGGCAACAGACATATAAGAACCAGACTCTATAGAGCCTGTAGATACTAACATTGACACTGTATAGACGAGAGACAAACCTTCAGGGGAAGGCAGAGGAATAGAACTAAGAGCAACCAGACTATTAACCGACATAGACATAGAGAAAACTAAACCAAAACCTGGAGAATAGCGACCAATGAAACTCAGGAAGGGTGACTGGGCAGCTCCGGTGGCTTCGTCTGCTCCGGGCTAGACGTGTCAAGCCAAGTAGCCATCTCCACGTCCCACTGAAGCTGCTCATCTGGGCCTGGCTGTATTGCGCTATGGCATTCTTCGCTGTTCTGAATTTCGTGAACCGGAGGCAGAATTTCCAGCTCTGATGGAACAGAATCCTGCGGAGGCTGACCAGCCGGTGCGACAGCAGTAAGGGGATGGGGCATGTGGTATACCCTCCCATTCATGTCTCCCAACAACATTTCACTGGACTGGACTTCTGCAGGGGCTTGAGAAGAGGACGGATTGTCTTCAGGGGCCGCCTCCGAGAGGTAAATCGAAAGATTCAGTATGACATCTGAGCGCAGGAGCCTTCCAGGAATTCTGAGATGGATTGGCTGGTAGGAATCCGGCAGAAGCAGAAATTCTTGCTCAGAGCTGGTTGAAGAATTTGCCATGGCCTCCCTGGGAGCGAATGAGTTCACCTCCTCACCGTCGAGAGCAGTGCGAATGCCTGATCTCCCTCTGCGCCGAGGTACTCCTCTACTGCGCACCATAACACCGAACGCGGGGACAATAAAACTCTGCTTCACCACCCTGAGACTTCCAGCAGGAGAGATTTCATGCCAGATGCCTACCTCGAATGTTTTGTTCCGGTTCTGGTAAGATTGGGCCTTTCGATTAAGTAATAGCTCCATTGCCTTCATCGCGTACAGGGTAGCAGAGTCCCGCGAGCGCTTCATTGAAGAGGGTAAATGAATGCTTATGCCTTCTGGCGGCAGGCGTTTAAGGGCATGCATTAATGCTGCCTCGACTGTTGAGGAGCCAGCTGCCCATCGCACCCCCGCGTGGCCAGCAATAATATCAAGTACTCTCCTGACAAACACCCGCATCCGGGTTGTCTTCATCTCTGATTTGCATATCATAGTTGAGAATATTCTGGAAGGTTTTAAGTTCTGTGTCTGAGGCTGCTTCCTGCAGAGACCCTTCAAAGAATTCCTCTCCTCTGCTCACCCCTAAATTTGCTAGAAAATCAGCAACTTTATTCCCTTCTCTCCTTATATGTGTGAAGGCTAGTGCATTATGATTCCGGAGCCATGTTTGGAGCGTTTCAAGTCTGGTTGCTAACCTCCAACTGTTGCTCACCTTCTGGACCTCCCTACCCTGTTGAATTTTGATGATCATGTTTATTATTATCTGGGAATCTCCTTCCACAATGAGAGGGGTGATCCTTTGAGTATGTGCAGTCTTGAGGCCTCTCTAGAGTCCCTCCAATTCTGCTGCGTTGTTGGTGTTCCAGCCTATTGATCCGTAATAGGTAATTAGGGGATGGCCTTGAGAATTTCTTATCACCCCTCCATAGCCTGTGTTACCTGGGTTTCCTTTGGAAGCACCATCGAAGTTGAGCAGATAAGTGTTCGGAGGAGGAGGTGTCCACCTAGATGGGGAAACTTGATGTGTAACTGCATTGACTTGGGAAGTCTGGGGAGGTTGAAGATTTATTTGCCAGTTACTCCAAATGCTTTGTTCCTGTTGGTTAGTGGGAAGATCCTCGGCAACCCAGTGCTTGATCGATAGAGTTTCTTGTATGTTGTTAAGGATGATCTTCCAGACTTCTTCTACTGGTAAATTTTGATCCCTGAAAATCCTCCGATTCCTTTCTTTCCATATGTTCCACATCACAATCCCTGGAGCGATTTGCCAAAGTGTGTTAAGAATCTTACTTTGGTAAGGCGATTGGGACCATGTGCGAATCGTGTTGAGGATATCTCCCTGCACTCTTCCATCTTTGCGACTTCTGAAGGCGACTTTTTCCCAGATGTGTCTGCTTAAAGGACAATTTAGCATTAGGTGAGCCGCTGTTTCCTCTTCTTGTTTGCAATTAAAACACATGGAGGGACCTGCAAATTTCTTCTTTCTCAGATTGTCCCATGTCAAAATTCTGTTATGAGCCAGGAGCCAGAGGAAGGTTGATATTTTTGGCCAAATTGGCGGCTTCCATATTTTCTCCCACACTTTATCCTTGTTGAGTCGGTCGTTTAAAAGAAGTCTGTATGCCTCCTTGGCCGTGAATATCCCTTTCTCTTCATATCCCCACCGTAATTTGTCCTCCCCTGCTTCCTTGAGGATCTTTCTGTTCTTTAATTCCGCTGAGAGCGAGGATTTGATGGCGTCCGTGCTGTTTGGTAGGATCTGGTTGATATGTTTCCATTCCCTATGTTCTGAGTTGGAATGGAGATTCCAGAATTTGTTAATCGTATCCATTTGATTCATTTCCTGAGCTTGGAGATTTTGGATGAGCGTATTTAAGGCAGGCAATTGTTGCCAAGAATCTGTCCAAAATATTGCACTGCGACCTTCCTTTACCTCCCAGAAACTGTGGTTCTGTATTAATTCTCTGTGCCTTATGGCAGAATTCCACATTGCTGAGCCTTTACTTGTTTCCGTCATTCTTATTATTTCTTCCCGTGGCAAATTACTAGCATATTTGGCATGCCATAGCCGGGCCCATGGAGTGTCCGGGTAGGTTAACCATTTCCACCAGATTTTCGCTCCCATAATTGCATTACTATGTTCCGGATCCCTGAGTCCTATACCTCCGGTTATTTTTGGGGTGCAGACTTTCTCCCACTTTACCAGAGCCCATTTCCTGTTAGGTCCTGAGTTGCCCCAAAGGAAATTGCGTTGAAGCTGTCTTAATGCTTTCAGTACCCCTTTTGGCGCTGCCATTAACGAAAAAAGATAGAGCGGCATGGACTGTAGCACCGCTTTGATGAGCACCATTCTGCTTGCCATGTTCAAGGCTCTGTGAGTCCATAGGAATAATTTTGTCTCCAGCTTTTCAAGGAGGTTGGTCCAGGTTGAATGCTTTAAAGCTGAGGCAATGAGGGGTGCTCCCAGGTACTTGGAGGGTAGGGAAGCTACAGAGAAGCCTATGATGCGCGCTATTGCTCGTTGAGTGATGGGGTGGGTGTTGAAGAAGAAGATTTGGGATTTTGATTTGTTTATGAGGGCCCCAGAGGCTTTGGAGAACGTTTCAAGAATGGAGATTAGAGAACGGGCTTCTTGCACAGAGGAGTGTCCAAAAAGCATGTTGTCATCGACAAACTGTTGATGGGAGGTGGTGGGAGTTTGATGGAAAGAAAGGCCTTTAAGGTGTCCCTCTGAAATAGCTGCTTTTAGGCTTCGTCCTAAACCTTCCGCCATAATGACAAACAAAAAGGGGGAAAGGGGATCTCCTTGGCGAATGCCTCTGGTAGGACGAAAAGTGGCAGAAGGAATGTCATTGACAAGAATAGAGTAAAAAGTGGATGATATGAGACTGCTTATCCATCTTATCCAGGCTGCATCAAAACCAAATGCTTGCAAGATTTTTTGCATGTATTCCCAACATATGCTGTCAAAAGCTTTAGATAGATCGATTTCAAGAAGCATACCTGGTTTCTTTGTTTGCTTGAGAGAATGGATAATTTCATGGGTAAGAATGATCCCATCCGTTATCTGGCGACCCTCCACATAACCTGATTGTTCTGGAGAGATAATAAGCGGTAGTATTGGTTTCAGCCGAAGCGCTACTACCTTTGAAACAATCTTGTAGATGATATTGCACAAGGCGATTGGTCTGAATTTGTCGGGAGAATTTGAGTTCTCAGATTTTGGAATTAGGGCAATGAAAGTTGCGTTTAATCCTGGGTACATCCATCTCATGGATCTGGATTCTTCAACCAGTTGCCATACTTCCCATTTTATCAGCTCCCAAAAGTGTTGAAAGAAGTTTGATGTAAAGCCATCAGGATCGGGGGCTTTGCCTGTCTTAGAAGTTTGACCGCCGCCTCTACTTCCTCCAGATTAATAGGCTTAAGGAGCAGAGTGTTGTGCTCCTCCGTAATCAGACGCGGAATATTGTTGACTATTGTTTCAATCTCCCCTGTTCTGTTGATGTTTGGTTCCTGCGACATGGTCTTAAAGTACTGCAAGAATTCCTGTTCCATATCTGCCTGAGTCTCTATTATCTCCCCTTGGGCATTTGTGAGCTGGGAAATCTGATTATGCATTCGCCTTTGTACTGTGGTTTTATGGAAGAATTTAGTATTCTTCTCCCCTTCCTTTAGCCAATGGATGCGTGATTTCTGTCGCCAGAGTATCTCCTCCTGCATGTCCCTTTCTAATAATTTATGTTCCGCTTGCTGTTCTTTAGTCATTAACTCCTCTGTTCTACCCTCCGTGATAATTGTTTGTTGGATATTTCTGATCTCTTGAATGAGGATCTCCTTTTCTTTTAAAATGTTCCCAAAGGTGTTTTTGTTCCACTTTTTTATTTCGCCTTTGAGAAATTTTAATTTTTTTTGAAATCTGGCCATTTTTGTAGGCGCCATCGGATTGCATGTTTGCCAAGTCGTTTGAATGAATTCTTTGAATTCTGGATGAGACAACCAGAATGCCTCGAAGCGAAAAGGCCTGTTTATACTTGTGCCCGGTCTATTCCACTGTAGCGCAACTGGCCAATGGTCCGAGCCAGAGAAAGGAACAATATGTGCTAAAAATTCTCCTCCTGTGTGTATTGCGTTGTCGGATATAAGAAATCGATCCAATCTAGAAGCGATTTGCATTGGCTTAGCTCTCTTATTGGTCCATGTATACAGTCCGTTGGAAGTGGAGACGTCAATCAACCAGTTATTGTTGATGAAGTCCTTGAGAAGGGAGCCATCTCTATTAAACCTGCATCGCCCTCCTTGCCTTTCCTCTAGAGATGCAATCATGTTGAAGTCCCCGCCGGCAAGCCAAAGGGGATATAGTCTGTCAGAGTTGAGATGCGAAAGGGTGTCTAATATTTCCTCCTTCTTCTGAGATTCTTGAGGGAAATAGACATTGGTTAGATGTCCGTATGTATTGGTTCCCAGAATATGAAATATTGCTTGTATGAAATATTTATTTGCATGAATATTTTGTAATTGGATTTTACTGGCATCCCATAGGATGGCCAGTCCACCTGAAGCTCCTTGAGCTTCGACCGCTGTGACCTGCGCACCTGGCCAAGCCTTTGCCACGGATTTTTCCAGGAATGTCAAGCTGCATTTTGTTTCTTGTACAAATAGAATGGTTGGTTTTTCTTCCATAACCAAATTTTTAAGAAGTTTCCTTTTCCTGGGGCCATTTAGCCCTCGAATGTTCCATGATATGAGCTTCATTGGGACAGTTTGGGGCTTGAGTTGAAGCATTTGGTGAGTTTGGCATATCTGCCAGATTCAACCAGAACTTCGCCAATCTTTATTGTCCTTTCTAGAGTCGATTTGCGTCCTCTTTTTTTACTGTCCTTGTAGAGAAATTTGCCGTCCCATTGGCTTCCTTTCTGTACCCCTAGCGAATACTTCTTTTGGGCTTTGCTCAGAACTTCTACGAGGCTGTCTACCTGCTTTTCCGTGATTTTATCAAATTTACCTGTTTTACAGGCTTGTTCAAGGCCCAAGATGTCAAGCTCCCCAATGTCTATAGTCTCCCCGTCTACCTCCATAACTTGCGGCTCTTGTGTGTTTTCTTCAAGTTTGTTTGCGACTTCCTTGCCTTTTTCCTGTCTGGTGCTATTGTTATCAATCTCCATTTCTGGGTTGTTCTCTGTATCCGAGCTCGTTGCCTTCTTTTTTCCCTCTTGCTGAACTTTTTGTGCTTTAGGCTTTTCAGCGTTTTGTGTGCTGTTGTTCTCCATAACTTCGTCCTTATCCTCTGCATTTGCCAGAGCATCAAAACTGTTGCTGGTAGAGGGTTTGGTATTCCCTTCTGGATTCCGCTTGGGAGGATTCGCTGCTTTTTTGTTGCCTCTTCTTCGATTTGGGACTTTGGTGTATCCGTCCTGTGACTGTTGTGCTTGAGTGGTTTGGTTCGAAGGCTTTATATTCAGAGGACAATCACGGAAGAGATGCCCTATGACATGGCATTTTCTGCATCTGAAAGGCACATGTTCGTAATCTATTACTTGGATCCAGTCATGGTCTTCATGAAAGAGTCTCATCTTATCCGGCAGCGGTTGCTTCAAGTCCATATAGACACATATCCTTGCATATGAGGCGTATGTCGTATGTCTGACCGCCTTGGTTTCTTCTGCAACTTTGACGAAATCTCCTAGGGCTGAACCTATGGATTTAAGAGAATCTTCCCCCCAATATTCCCATGGCAAAGAGTAAAGTCTGATCCAAACAGGTGCATAACTTAAATCTTCCTTGTCTGGATTGAAACGAGCAACCCATTCTCGAAGAAAAGCCAGGCTTTGGTGGTTCATGCCGATCTTGTTCATTGGGTGTCTTCTTTGTAGTCTCCGCTTCAGATCCATTCAATTCTGGATTAGGGTCAACCCTCACCTCTGGTCCTTGCTGGCTGAGGTCGATTGGCATCCCGTTCCCTTCCGCCCCGTAGGGGGAAGTCATGATGCTGTGCTCCCAGTCCTTCCGCTGATCACCTGTTACTTCTGGCAGCTCTGGCGAAGCCTGCCATCGCAGGGAGGCTGCAGAAACCCTAGCAGTTCAGAGTTCCCGTGACCTACCGTTCAGAATGACCGCGCGTGCTCTTGTTTCCCCTTTCTTTCTTTGTTAAGAATTTATTTTATTTGTATGTAATTTATCTTATTATGACAGGATGATGACAATGTAAAAGGTGAAGGACACCATGCTAGATGACACCTACGGAGCCAAAAAAGACTAGGTAATCATCAGGTGAGAAAACAAAAGAACATAAGAATATAACAAAAGACAACATATAAAGATCATATTGAAGACTCCTTATCTTCGATTCCTAAGGAGAAGGAAGAATAAGAACATGCACCATCTTTCAAGAAGACAAAGAAACTAGTGGTGTTCATTTTCTTGATGTATCTTAGAACTTTTACTTAATTCAGAATCTCATTGAGCGAGGATGCTTTCATGTGTATGTCGCGAATATCGTAATACTATTTTTTGAATGTTTGTGATGTATGTTGATTTCATACGTAATAATAAAGAAGAACCATTTAAATGGATTTGGTACTTATCTTGCTGAAGCTATGTTGTATTTGCTTTAACAATCATTTATTCCTTGTGAACTATTTCGCTAGTTGATCAATGATTCATTCATATGTATATGCCGTTGTGCATTTTCTAGATTAGTATTATTTATTATCTCTAAAGGGCCCACTTTTATCTTCCCTTTTAGTAGGTGGACCTTGATATTTTCTGTAGCTGAGCATTTCACAAGGCATACTCAGCGTTGATCCAAAAAGACTTGTGTATTTCTCTCTTATGCTAAACTTTGTAGCTAAGGAAAATAGACAAAGATACATGAAAACGAGGCCAATAATATGGATGGGGCTCCTACTCCAAATGGTGTGATGTCTACTTGGGACTTAACATTAGGTAGACTCCATTGGTTGATGAATTTCCAACAACATCGACATAATTGTGCTAGAGGGGGGCCCAAATGACAAGTTGTGCCCGTTGAATCTATTTTGAATCTCTTATTCTAAATCGCTCATCCCAAAATCATAATCCTGGGATGTTCTTGTAACATATCCCCTGGCAAAATTTTAATCCTTGATGAGCCTCTTTATCACTTGTCTCAATTGAAGTTTCATGGTGAGGATGGTACATCCATAACTGAGAAAATTTCTATTTTTCTTAAATTTTGTCAATATTACGAAATCAATGATGAATATTTTTCTTATGTGGCTTTCTTCCTCACCCTTGAATGTTGTGTTCATAAATGGTGTCTAACTTTTGGTTATGTTTGTACTTCTATTTCGATGAGTTTTTCAAATTGTCTCTTTTGTGCACCTTCACTTTTACGAGTGTCGTTTTCATGTTTTCTACTATCACTTTGGTTTTCTTTCACCTTAACGAGTGACATTTTCATGTAAGATTTGCTCTATCATGTTTCATCTTCACTGTCGCTCATATATCACAAGTTTCATTCACACTTTTCTCTTCATATCACAAGTGTCGTCTTTCAACATGTTTAGTGTCACATATTGTACAAAAACTAGTTGTGGTTATTTCAAGGGGTAATATTTGTGTTAATGGGTTTTCTTGATCATGTAAAATTGTATCACACTCATTTCCAAACTCTCAAGAATTGTTGCACAAGTGTCATCACTGTCATTGCAAAGTGTATCCTTAGTGACACTTGGACTGAGCTATCATAATGTTACTGCATTGAGTAATGTATGTCGTTCATGTGTTTTTAGTTTTCTTTTTTTTGTCGTTAGGTGAACTAAGTGTGTGATCATGTTTAGGTAATTATATTGTTCAAATTCACCTCATTGATCCAGCACCTAGTTGGAAATGAGAAAAACTCCTGACCAGGCCATTGAACCTCATCCAACCCTCGTGAACTACACACTCCACAGTATCAGTCCTCAAGAAGTTACCTTGCCCCTTAACATTGCCCAATGTATAGTCTCTTCCTCCCAGAACTTTGCACGACACAATCACAATGCTCAAGCCCATCCCTTGAGCTCTAGAACTACACAATTTTCTTCTCCTGCTAGTTCTTCAGTATGCATTGCATAGTCTCAGTCCCCAATCTCCAGTCTTGAACTCTTGAACTGCGCAATTGCACAGTCACTTGGCTTCCTCTCTTTCTAGAACTATGTAGTGGGAAAAATCAGTGCTTAAGCCCTCAATCTACCTCCTTGAGTTCCCCAACTGCACAATTGATGAGCATAGCCAAGCCTAAACTATGTATTGCATAATATCAAGGCTAATTCAAAGACCTTGACTGCTTAAGTCCCTCAACTGCATAGTTCCTTAAGCCCATCTTTCAAGAACTATGCATTGGGCAACTTCAATCCCTAGCCTTGAGCTCTTGAGCTCGTCAACTACATAATCCTTTGACCCTAGCCATCCTCAACTATGCATTATGTAGTCTGAAGCCTGAGTCCCATACCTTTCCCTCTAGAACTATACAATCCCTATGTAACTTACCCAACGAGTTGCCAATTCTAGCCCTAAATAGAGGTTTAATTAAGGATGTTAGATTAGTGTTTTTTAGACTGATGTCATCTTATCATGAATGGATTTCAGTTGTAGGTATTTTATCTTATTATGATAGGATGATGATGATGTAAAAGGTGAAGCATAACATGTTAGATGATACCTATGGAGCCAAATAAGACTAGGTAATCATCAGGAATGAAGATGAAATAACCAAAGAATAGAACATAAGATGAAAGATCAGATCACATTGCAGACTCCTTATCTTCTAGTCACAAGGAGGAGGAAGAAGAAGAACATAGAAAATCTTTTAAGAAGACAAATAAACTAGAAGTAAAGGGTGACTTGACATTGCCATGCCATCATGCAGTCCATGTCATTAGTTTCATGTCGAGAGTCATCATATGCCACATCATTTTGCGGATTATGTAAATTCAATATTACAGAAATGTTATGTAAAGTGGAAGCCCAATATTCATCCATGTAACATGAATATTCATGTACAAAGACAAAGATTCATGGAGAAATCCAATAGTCATGGGGGTAGTCAGGGAGTTACAATGGAGGTGAGTTGACACCTCATTTGTTATACATACACCGTCATTGTATAAGAAAAGGAATTTTTACCTTGGCTCCTCCTAAAAGGCATTGGAGAGGAAGATAGTTGTTTTATAGGAGCGAGTGACTACGCTAATGCTCAAATATTTGGGCTAGTGGTGTTCATTGTCTTGATGCATATTGAAACTTTTACTTAATTCAAATGTTTGTTAAGCCAACAGGCATTCACGTATAGCCTGTGAATATTATAAGATTATTCTTCAAATTTTTTCAATATATGTTGTTTTCATTTGTACTAAGGAAATTAACTATTTTTATTGCTTTCGTAATTAACTTGAAGGTGTGTTTTATCTTCTTAAACAATCATTTCTTTCTTGTTAAGTATTTCGCTGGTTGATCAATGATTCATTTGTATGTATATGCTCGTGTGCCTTTTCTACATTAGTACTATTACTTGTCTCTAAAGGTCCCACTTTTTTCTTCCCTTTTAATAAAAGAACCTTGATAGTTTTTGCAACTAAACATTTGACAAGGCATTGTCAACTATTGATATAAAAATACATGTGTGTTACTATCTTATGGAAAACTTTATAGCTAGGGTGAATCTACACGGATACGTCGTAGCCAATCCAGTAGTCTGGATGGGGCTCCCACTCCAAATGGTGTGAGATCTAATTGAGACTTCACATCGTGGAGAGCCCCTTGGTTGACATATTTCCAGTACCATCAACAAAATGGTTCTAGAAGCGGGGCCAAAAGATAAGATGTGCCCATTGAGTCTATTTTGAATATCTGATATTTAATGGCTCATCCCGAAGTCATACTCCTAGGGTGTTTTTCTAACCTATCCCTAGGTAAAATTTCAATCCTCGATGAGACTACTTGTTACTTGTCTCAATTGAAGTTTCATGGTGAGGATGGAACATCCATAACTGAGCTCATTTCTAATTTTCTTAAATTTTGTGAACATTGTGAAATAAATGATGAAGATTTTTCTTGTGTGGATTTATTCCTCACCCTTGAAGCTCATGTTAACCAATGGTGTCTAACTTTTGGTTATGTTTGTACTTCTATTTTAGTGAGTTTTCATATCATCACTTTTGCACACCTTTTCTTTCATGGGTGTTGTTTTCATGTTTGCAACTGTCACTTTTGACTTTTTTCACCTTAACAAGTGACATTTTCATCTAGTCATCACTCTAGCATGTTTCATCTCAATCATTTCTTGTATATTGCAACTGTCATTCTCACTTTTCTCTTCATATGGAAAATGCCATCCTTTAGCATGTTTAGCATCACATATTATACAAAATATACTTGTGGTTTTTTCAAGGGGTAATCTTTCCATTAGTGAGTTTTCCTTATATTATAAACATGTTTCGCACTCATTTCCAAAGTCTCAAGAACTGTCGCACAAGTGTCTTCACTATCACCACATAGTGTGTCTTTAGTGTCATCCCTGGAGTGAGTTCTCACAATGTTTATGCATTGAGGAAAGTATTTTGTTCATGTGTTTTGAGTATTCCGTGCTGAGTCTTGAGTGTTCTGTGCTGAGTCATTAAGTGAAATAAGTGTATGATCATGTTCAGGTATTGTTTCTATTGAAATTCCTCTCATTGATCCAACACTTAGTCAAACTAAGAAAACTCCCCAACTGGGCAATTGAATCTCATCTAGCCCTCCTCAACTACACACTTTGTAGTTTTAATTCTCAAGTAGTGGTCTTGCCTCTTACCACTTCACAATTCACAATCTCTGCCTCCCATAAGTGCGCACCTCACAATCATAAAGCTCAATCACTGCACCTGAGCTCTAGAACTGCACAATTCTTTTCTTCAAATAGTCCTTCACTATGCCTTACACAGTCTGAATTATCAAGCCTTAACCTTGAGCTTCGAAACTATGAAAATGTGTAGTCACTTGGCTTCCTCACCTTGCAGAACTATGCAGTGGGAAAAGTCAGTGCTCAAGCCTTCAGCCTTCCTTATTAAGTTCCCCAACTCTACAACTCATGAGCCTATTCCAAGTTGAACTACACATTGTGCAGTCTCAAGGCTCAGTCTAGGACCTTAACTACCTAATTCCCTCAATTGCACAATTCCTTAAGTCTATGTTTCCAAAGATGCGCATTGCAAAAACTTAAGCTTCAAGCCCCACCCTCAATCTCTTGATCCCCTCAACTACAAAATCCTTTGACCCCAGTCATCATGAACTATGCATTGTGCAATCTCAAGCATTAGTCCTAGACCTCGACATCTGGAACTGTGCAATCCCTAAGGCCATCACTCAACCCGTCACTCGTTCCATCTCTAACAAGTGATTTCATAGAACAAGTTAAATTAGCATTTTTTCAAACTCATTTCATCCTATCATGAGTGGATTTTAGTTGTAGGTATTTTATCTTATTATGACAAGATGATGATGATCGAAAAGGTGAAGGAGACTATGCAAGAAGACACCTAGAGAGCCAAAGGGGATCTGGTAATAATCTGGCCCCCAGACAAAAGAACATAAGAATAAAAAAGAAGACAAAGAACAAGATCACATGAAAGGCTCCTTATCTTCGATTGATGAGGAAGAAGAAGAAGAACATGCACCACCTTTCAAGAATACAAAGAAACTAATAGTAAAGGGTGACTACCTGTCATCATGTAGTCCATGTCATCAGTGTCACGTCATGTCATGTCATGAGTAATCATGTGCCACATCATTTTTTGGATTATGTAAATTCAATATTATAGAAATTTATTTTAAAGTGGAATTCCATGTGTAATCCATGTAATGTGAAAAGTCAAGTATGAAGTCAAAGAGTCATGGAGAAGTCAATCAATCATGAGGATAGTCCAAGAGTCATAAAGGAGGTGAATGGTCACCTCATTCATTATATATACACCCTCATTGTACAATAAAAGGAATTTTAACTTTGGCTCCATCTACTAGGCATTCGAGATGCAGTTAGCTTTTTGGGAGGAGTAGTTGACTTCTTTAATGCTCCAATGTTGAGGGTAGTGGGGTTCATTGTATTGATGAATCTTGGAACTTTTACTTAATTCCGAAGCTCATTGAGGAAGCACACTTTCATGAATATGTCATGAATATTGTAATACTATTCTTTGAGTGTTTGTGATGTATGTTAATTTCATTTGTGCTAAGGAAATTGAACTATTTCAATAGCTTTGGTACTTACCTTGTTGAGTATGTGTTGTATTTTATTTAACGATCATTGCTTCCTTATAAACTATTTCAATGGTTGATCATCGATTCATTCATATGCATATGCTCGTGTTCATTTTCTAGATTAGTACTTTTACTTGTCTCCAAAGGACCAATTTTTTGCTTCCCTTTGAGTAGAAGGACCTTTGAAAATTTCACAAAGCATACTCACCTATTGATCCAAAAATACTTGTGTATTACTATCTTGTCCTAAAATTTGTAGGCAAGGAAAATATACAAGGATACATGGCAGCCAAGTAAATACTCTGGATGGGGCTCATACTCCAAATGGTGTGACATCTAATTGTGACTTCACATCGAGGATACTCCTTGGTTGACAAATTTCCAACACCGTCAACAAAAGGGTGCTAGAAGGGGGCCGAGATGAAAATTTATGCACGTTGAGTCTATTATCAATCTCTTATCTTAAATGGCTCATCCCAAAATCATACTCGAGGGTCTTTTTCTAACCTATATCCTAATAAATGTCCAATCCCTGATAATTCTCTTTATCACTTGTCTCAATTGAAGTTTCATGGTGAGGATAGAACATCCATAACCAAGCATATTTCTAATTTTCTTAATTTTGTGAATATTATGAAATAAATGATGAAGAATTTTATTTTATGGCTTTCTTCCTTACCCTTAAAGGTCGTGTTAACCGATGGTGTCTCATTTTTGGTTACGTTTGTACTTCTATTTCGGTGAGTTTTTCAAACTATCGTTGTTGATTTGTTTCACCTTAACAAGTGAAATTTTCATGTAATATTTGATATGGCATGTGTTTTATTCACCATCACTCGTATATCGGAAGTGTCATTCACACTTTTCTCTTCATCTCACAAGTGTCATCTTTTGGCATGTTTAGTATCGCATTGCGTACAAAAACTAGTTCAAGTTGTTTACAGGGGTAATATTTGCATTAATGAGTTTTCATAATCATGTAAAGTTGTACCACACTCATTTCCAAAGTCAAGAACTTTCGCACAACTGTCATCACTATCATTGCAAAGTGCATCTATAGTGTGACATTTGGAGTGAGGTATCGTAATGTTGTTGCATTGAGAAAAGTCGTTGTTCATGCACTTTGAGTGTTCTATGCTGTGTCATCAAGAGAACTAAGTGTGTGATCATGTTCAAGTATTGATTTTGTTCAAATTCCTCTCACTGATCCAAAACTTAGTCAAAACTAAGAAAACTCCCTAACTGGACCATTGGTCATCATCGAAAACTCCTGAACTATGCACTTCAAGATCTCAATTCTCACGCAGGAGCCTTGCCTCTTAGCACTTCCCAATGCATAGTATCTCCATCCCAAAACTACGCATTACGTAGTCACAATACTTAATCCCTTCCCATGAGATCTAGAAATATGTAATGTTATTCCTGAACTAGTACTTCACTATGCATTTCAAGGTCTCAGTCCTCAAGCCTCAACCTTGACCTCTTGAACTACACAACTGTGCAATCACTTGGATTCCTCACCTTCTATAACTACGTAGTCATAAAACTCAATGCTCAAGCCTTAAACCTTCCACCTTGAGTTACCCATGTATGAAATTAATGAGCCTAGCTCAGCCTAAAATGTGCATTGTATAGTCTCAAGGCTTAGTCTAGAACCTTGATTGCATGAGTCCCTAAACAATGCAGTTCCTTAAGTTTGTGTTTCTAGAGTTGTACATTAGGAAACCTCAAGCATCAAGCCTCAACCTTGAGCTCTTGAGCCCCAAAAATATGCAATACTTTGACCTTAGCCATCATGAATTGTGTATTGGGTAGTTACAGGCCTTAGTGTTGGACCTTGGCCTCTAAAACTGCGCAATCCCTGAGTCAGTTACTCAATCAGTCACCAGTTCCAAAACTAACAAGTGATTTCATGGAGCATGTTAGATTAACAGTTTTTTAGACTGATTTCATCTTGTCATGAATGGATTTTAGCTGCAGGTACTTTATCCTATTATGAAAAGATGATGGTTATGGAAACAGTGAAGGATACCATGCTAGCAAACACTTATGGAGCCAAATAAGACTAGGAAATCATCTGGCACAAAGATGAAAGAATGCAATAATAAACAAGAACATAAAAGATCAAGATCACATTGAAGAGTCCTTATCTTCGAGTCACGAGGAGGAGGAATAATAAGAACATGCACCATCTTTCAAGAAGACAAATAAACTAGTAGTAAATGATGACTTGAGATTTCCATGTCATCGTGCAGTCCGTGTCATCAATGTCATGTCATGTCATGTCATGAGTCATCATGTGCCACATCATTTTGTGGATAATTTAAATTCAATATTAGATAAATTTAATGCAAAGTGGAGGTACAAGATTCATCCATGTAATGTGAAAAGTCATGTATGAATTCAAAGAGTCATGGAGAATTCAAACAGTCATGAGGGTAGTTCAAGAATTAATAAAGTCATGTTTGTTGTTCCCATCATTTTACAAGAAAAGGAATTTTCACCTTGGCTCCTACAACTAGGCATTGGAGAGGAAGATAGTTGTTTTGGAGGAGTGAGTGATTTCTCTAATCCTCAACTGGTGGGGCTAGTGGTTTTGGTTGTCATAATGAATCTCAGAACTTCTACATAATTCAGAAGCTCGTTGAGGCAACACGCTTTCATGCATATGTCATGAATATTGTAACAATATTCTTTGAATTATCATGATGTATGTTGTTTTCATTTTTACTAAGGAAATTGAACTGTTTCAATGGATTTGATACTTAGCTTGTTGAATGTGTGTTTTATTTACTTTAATAATATTAGCTTCCTTGTGAACTATTTCACTAGCTGATCAACGATTCATTCATATGTATATTTTCATGTGCCTTTCCTACATTAGTACTATTACTTGTCTCTCATGGTCCCACTTTTCTCCTCCCTTTCAGTAGAAGGACCCTGATATTTTCTGCAGCTAAACATTTCACACGACATACTCACTTGCTAATTCGAAAATACCTCTGTATTACTATCTTGTGGTAAACTTTGTATCCAAAGAAAATATACATAGATACATGGTAGGCAGGCCAATAATCTAGATGGGGCTTGTACTCTAAATTGTGTAAGGTTGAATTAGTACTTCACACTGGGGAGACCCCCTTGGTTGACATATTTCTAGCACTGTCAACAAAATGGCTCTAGAAGGGGCAAATAACAAGTTGTGCCCATTGATTCTATTATGAATCTCTTACCTTAAACAGCTCATCCAAAAATCATACTCTAGGGGTGTTTTCTAACCTATTCCCTAGTCAACATTTAATCCCGATGAGTCTCTTTGTCACTTGTCTCAATTGAAGTTTCATGATGAGGATGAAACATCCATAACTGAGAACATTTCTAATTTTCTTAAATTTTGTGAATATAAGGAAATTAAAGATGAATATTTCACTTGTGTGGCTTTCTTCCTCACCCTTGATGGCAATCTTAATCAATGGCCTCTCATTTTTGGTTATGTTTGTACTTCTATTTCGGTGAGTTTTTCAAACTGTCACTTTTGTGCACCTTTTCTTTTGTGAGTGTCATTTTCATGTTTGCAACTATCGCTTCTAATTTTTTTTCACTTTAGCGAGTGAAATTTTCTTGTGATCTTCACTCTGGCATGTCTTGTATTCATTGTCACTCGTATATCATAAGTGTTTTTTCGTACTTTTCTATTCATGTCGCAAGTATTGTCTTTTAGCATGTTTAGTATCACATATTGTACAAAATTTAGTTCTTGTTATTTCAAGGAGTAATATTTGCATTAATGAGTTGTCCTTATGATGTAAAATTGTATCCCACTCATTTCCAAAGTCTCAATCACTGTCACAAAATTGTCGCATTATCGTCGCAAAGTGTATCTTTACTATCGCACTTTGAGTTAACTAGCACAATGTTTCCGCATTGAGGAAATTATGTTATTCATGTGTTTTGAGTGGTCCATGTTGTGTCATGAAGAGAAATAAGTGTGTGATCATGTTCAAGTACTTCTTTTGTTCAAATTTCTCTCACGTTTCCAATATTTAATCAGAACTAAGAAAACTCCCCAAACAGGCCACTGAGCCTCATCCAAACCTCCCGAAATGCACACTACATAGTATTAGTCCTCAACCAATGGCCTTGTCTCTTAGCACTTCTCAAGGTATGGTAACTTCCTACTAGAAATGTGCACTGCAAAATAATAGTCCTGAAGGCAAGCCCCTGAGCTCTACAACTACACAATTTTCTTCTCTAGCCAGTAATTCACTACACATTTCATAGTTTCAGTCCTCAAGCCTTAGCCTTGAGCTACTGAACCATGCAACTATGTAGTCACTTGGCTTTCTATCCTTCCAGAACTAGGTAGTGGGGAAAGTTAGTGCTCAAGCACTCCACCTACCTCCTTGGTTTCCCTAACTGCGCAGTTGATGAACCTAGCTCATCATGAACTACGCATTGCACTATATCAAGACTTAGTCCCATACCTTGACTGCTTGAGTAGCTCAACTACATAGTTCCTTAACTCTGTACTTTTAGGATTGTGCATTTCAACCTCAAGCCTCAAACCCCAAGCTTGAGATCTTAAGCCCCTCAACTACAAAATCCTTCTACCCTAGCCATCATAAATTGTGCATTGTGCGGACTCAAGCCTCAGTCCCGGACCTTGGCATCTATAACCACACAATCCTTGAGTCAATCACTCAACCTATCACTAGTTCTAGTCCTAACAAGTGATTTCATGGAGAATCTTAGATTAGGAGGTTTATAGACTAATTTCATCTTGTCATGAATGGTTTTCAGTTCCAGGTACTTTATCTTATTATGACAAGATTATGATGATGGAAATGGTGAAGGAGACCATGCTAAAAGACACCTATGGAGCCAAAGTGGAGTAGGTAATCATAAGGAGAGAAGACAAAAGAACACAAGAATAGAACAAAATATAGAAGATCAAGATCACATTGAACACTCCTTATCTTCAAGTGATGAGGAGGAGGAAGAAGAAGAACATGCACCATCTTTCAAGAAGACAAAGAAACTAGCAGTAAACGGTGACTTAACATTCCCATGTCATCATGCAATCCGTTTCATGTCATGTCATGTCATGAGTCATCATGTGCCACATCATTTTGTGGATTATATAAATTCAATATTAGTGAAATGTAATGTAAAGTGGAAGTCCAAGAGTCATCCATGTAATGTGAAAAGTCATGTAGAAAGTCAAAGAATCATGGATAAATCAAATAGTCATGAGAGTAGTCGAAGAGTCACAAGGCAGGTGAATGGTCACCTCATGTTTTATATATACACCCTCATTTTAAAAGAAAAGGAAATTTCAATTTGGCTCCACCTACTAGGCATTGGAGAGGAAGATAGGTGATTTGGAGGAGCAAGTGAATGTTCTAATGCTCCACTATGGGGTCTAGTGGTGTTTATTGTCTTGTTGTATCTTGGAACTTTTTCTTAATTCAGAAGCTCATTGAGCCAAAATGCTTCATGCATATGCCGTGAATATTGTATGACTATTCCTTGAATATTTCGGTGTATTTTTTTTTGTTGGAGCTAAGAAATCTGAACTATTTCAATGGATTTGGTACTTATCTTGTTGAAGGTACGTTGTATTTTCTTTAACAATTATTGCTTCCTCGTGACTTATTTCGTTGGTTGATCAACAATTCATTCATATGTGTATGCTCCTGTTCCTTTTTTATATTAGTACTATTACTTGCCTCTAAAGGCCTCACTTTCCTTTTCCCTTTGAGTAGAACAACCTTGATATTTTATGCAACTAAAATTGTGCACATCATACTCACTTGTTGATCTGAAAATACCTATGTATTACTCTCTTTTCGTAAACTTTGTAGCCAAGGAAATGAAGGAATTTAATCAACTAATAAAACATTAATAAAATAAACAACATAAATATACCCAAACCAGATAAAAGGGGTTCCCGAAGATAGCATCACAGGCTGCGAGGTACGGGTATGTGCGCATAGTGATGTGCATGCCGCGGACCACTTGACCTCTTTAGACATACCTAGGGTGCGGAAACCTAGTTCTAGCACAATCTATACTACTTTAGGTGAGACCTCAGTCCATGCTTCGTAGACTGTTGGTGAAAGGGCCAGTAGTACTGGGATTTGTTTGGCTAAATCAGCTCTGAACCTGGGTCAGGCCCCAACAAGCGAACAAATGGTTCTATTTCCGATACTAGGATCTGCATAGGGGATGTCTGATGTCGTGTCACTAGAATCCAATGAAGAAAGAAATTGAAGGGTGGTTGGACAAAAACATTCACGAGTGTGAAGCACAAGAAAATAAGAATCCGCGAGTATTAAAGGAACAATGGTTAGAGCACTACTTATATATAGAAATCCATGAAATTTTCTTCGCATCCTTCCCCGATGAGTTATATGAATCAATAACGAGGCTAGCAGATAGTCAAGGAAGGTGTAGGCTTGACGAACCGATTGTGTGGACTCCAGAAATGGTGCGCATACTAGAAGCATTGAAAGATAATATCGCATGCACTGTGGACCATTGGCTCGATCGAATTATAAGAGGATTTATCATTGAGTTCTCGATAGACACAATAGTCAGCTACAACAAGGTGGAACGACGCTTCCTCAAAGGATCATGAGGTAAGTACATTAAATCCTTGAACATTTGGATTAAAATGCTATTATGTGAAAAGTGGGTTATGTGAATAAATTGATGTTTGGGGCTATGGGAAGTGAGAGGATCTATAGAAATGAAGGTAGTGCAATAATAGAAAATAGCCCCTTGATTTTGCCTCAGTGAGAAAGCGACGAAGAGCTCATGAAAGTTTTTCCGAGAAGTGCGATCAGTTTGATAAGGCAGCGAATTCTATGCATACCACCCCCACCTACACCACCACTGGTTTCACCATCGTCACCTCCATCTCTGCCCACACCACCTCCACCACCACCACAGTTCAATATGGCAAGCGTGATAAAATTGTTAGTATTCAGAGGAGTAGTGAATGAAGATCTGGACCAATTTTTCTTCATGGTAAAAGCTGTATGGGAAGCATAAGGAGTCATGGTTGACAATATAAAGAAGGAAATGCTGGTAAGCCCATTACAAAATCGCGCACTGACATCGTACATTAAGCATTCTAATGACCATCTAAATGCGAGGATTGTAGATAACTAGGTTGCGCTAAATAGGGAATTTAGGAGGCCAAAATCGGAGATACAATCAATTATTAGGTTTAAGGAAATCGCGATGCTTCTAGGTGAGACCCCATGAGATCCAGATTAGAGATTGAAGAGTATGATTCGTGAATCCAACATGACCTTGACAGATGGTTACTACCGCACATGTTTTGTAGCCTTACTAACACTGCATTTAAGGATGGCACTATCGTAGCAGAAGTTATCCACAAAGGCCGAAGCTTTGGAGATTACAATGAGACTACATGAGACCCCAGTACAAGATCCTGGCCTGGGAGTCCAACAAACCCACCCACAACAGAAAAATTTATGTTTAGAAATGCAGAGTTTGAAACATGACAGGACAACTTGCCGAGAAGCGCGCGAGGAGGTATGGTGCATAAAATGCAAAGGCTAGGGGCATGACAAGGACCATTTTCTAGTCTTCGTGAACTACTTGATGGGAGGAGGGTTGATGCCATTAAGACCAGAGGCACAAGCAGGACTTAGTGTGGTGCCTGCATTATGGTGTGCAATTTCTCAGATAGGAGGAAAGCACACTACAGATAACTGTCACCTATTACAGAAGTATACGCATACATCCCTACAATTGTTCTATAATTTCTATAGGTTGGTAGGCCATGATGAGTACACCTACAGAAGTTACGAGTTGATGATGGATCGAACTCCTACATATAGAGTGCAAATTGAAATGCGAGCCCTCGATATAAATGCAAGAATGGCGCGCATTGGATTTTAGGGGCGCGGACGAGGTTGAGGTGGAATGGGACTAGGAAGGGGTCGCAGGCAGCTAATTTGTTACAATTGCGGATGGCCAAGGCACTATGCCCATGATTGTACAAATCCAACGAGAGCATCATGTTTATATGTACTCAATTTGATCATGAGATAGAGGACTACCCTACACTAATAGCGAGGCTGTGCGATAAAGGGATACTCCAGCCTCCCCTAACTCAGAATTTGCAAATGATGAGGTTTGAGCTGTGTGAAGAGGACCCAAATGTAAACATAGTGCTTTGAGCGGTATCACGACAGGAGATGACAAAGGTAAGCAGCCTAAAGAAAGTGTGTGGGTTCACAAGGCTCCTACAAAGGAACCAGAATTTGATTTGGAGCACGTGAAGGAGGTATTCATGGAAGCTAAGAAGAGCTTTATGGAGGCCTCCACTTCAGGTAGTAAGGAACAACTACAGTTGGAGATGGATCCTTCAATACTCACTACCTTTCTAGAGACATGTATGAAGCTGCTGTGTGACAGCAAGGCTATGAAAGGACTACAAAAGCTTATCATTGGGTACGCTGGGTTGGGAGAACCTCGTGTAGTCCAGAAGCTCGAGAAACATACATCGCGAACAAGAAGGGAAATGAGATTAGCTGTGCAAATCAGAGAATATGAAATGGATCAAGTGATTCTAGATTTAGGATCAGACACGAACGTACTGCCAAAGCAAACATGGGAGCACATGGGCAGGCTCATGTTGCAATGGTCCTCTATTCAATTACGAATGGCAAACCAATAGAATATCCTACCGATGGGAAGATTACAGGGGACAATGGTAGACATCTAAGGTGCGAGCGCGCTTGCAGATTTCAAAGTGATAGAGATTATCGGTGAAATCAATCCCTATATTACACTACTGGAAACAGATTCTTCCAGTGATATGAATGGAGTGATAAATCTAAAGAAGCGAAAAATTATTTTTGAGAAAAAGGCATTGCGCGTAGTGGTACCATTAGACCCAGTAGAAGGATCGTGCTACACAAATCCATTGCGCGATAACAAGCTAGACTGTATCTACAAGATAATCGCTTGGGAACAATATTGGGTGAATCCTACAATGGATGGTCAAATTTCGTGGCAACACGAATGCTCCTACACATCAAATTCGGATGAGGAAATAGAACGATGGAAAAACTCGTTACACAAGGTAACCATGCTCAACTGCAACATGATGGTAAGATCACCACACTACGTGAAAACAGAGGTAAGGGATCTACCTATGTATGATGGGTTGACAGTGGTGGATGAATTCCTGAAAAAAATTGAAAGCGATGTGCTAGAATAACAATGGTTCAATGCTCTAAAATGGGCACTGTGTGTTATGCCTGCAAGGTGGTGGAGTATGCATCAAAGAAACTTTGAGGACTGACGTGAATGTAGAAAGATGATGTGCTTATAATTTGAGAAGCCTAAAATGTGGATGGAAGCCAAGCATGATGGACGAAACAGTCTATGCGTCCACCTTTCCAGATTGGTACAGGCATATGGTATGTAGCCCGCATGAACGCACACTACTCTCACGATACGAAATAGAAACAACAAGTATAAGCGGGCAAGACAAGTGCTCGAATGAAGAAGTATGATAAGACCTAATGTGCCAAAAATCATACACGAGGAAGCCTTTGACAAGGTGTGTGAAGTGCTGAATGGGGTCTACCATGTGTGATGCACCAACTGGGACCTGCACGTACCAATGGTTGTATGGGCTTATAGGACCATGTGCAAAGCCCTGACCATGAGCATGCTTCTGAAGCTGAAGTATGAATCAGGGGTTGTAATCACTGTGGAGCATGTGAAATCGAGTCCATGCATAATAACACCCGTAGATATGACAGTCCATGCAGACTGAAATGAAGAAATCACACAGCTATGAGAAATAGAACATATAAGAATTGAGGAAGAAATCTGATGGAGAAACTTTAGACGTCACGAAATACAAAAAAACTGGGTACAACTAAGGGAGAAAAGTGTTTTGATGGACGTGGAGGTCAAGAAGCTGGAAGAAGAAATAAAGGAAGCATTACTCATCGAAAAGCCATGAATGGTAAGGCAAGATGCGTACAATTGTACTAACAAGTTGGAGGACTATTGCCATGAAATGGTTAGTTTGCTATCATGGCTTGGATTGCATGTCGCCAAACGAAGTGACCAGGGTAGCACATTGCAAGTAGTAAAGTGCGCGGTTTCGATCATTGCAATGAAAGATGGAGATTCTCAACGAACCATGGTGGAGGATGGGATGGAGTCTCGTATAGGTGGTACGATCACCTGACTAGCTATAGGGAGAATAGTCTTAGCACTCCAGGAAGTTGAAAGGGAGTGTGGGACTAAAAAATATTATGACTAGGAGCTACACGATATTGGAAACGTGAGCAGAATCAGAATGTCACAGGGTTCAAAACCGCGCATGGAGGGTTGTGCTGCCATGTGGGTTGGCTTGGAAGTGACCATTGGTGTCACTATTTATGATGGGATGCTCGATTTGAGGCCAAATGAAGCGGGCGGCAGGCATTTATGACACGTGTTATGGGCAATATTTGGGAAACTCTACCACCAAGAAAGCATTAATGGCCCAAAATTGGGGGGAACGGTTGAATTCAAATTCGAAATGCACTATAAAACTCAAAGGGTTGGCTAGCCAACAACACTTGGTCATTTGAGAATTGAGCGCTTGAGCATAGCACAAAGCATTGAGAACCAATCGATAATTGAGCCCCTAAGTTCACAAGAGACAAAATATAGTTATACCAGGGCGTGAAAGGATCCATCAAATTAGTGGACAAATCTACCATTTGTAGCCACTGATGATGCAATTTTTATTGTCTTGGAGACATGGCCTCTCGAATGGCATGCCTCGGATCTAGTAGAACTAGAGAAGGAGACAACAGATAAGAAAAACAACAATGCCAACCTACACATCACTCAATTGGTAGAGAAAAGTTGGAACAAAAAAGCAACAACTAGAGTTAGGCAGTGAGAGAAGCGGCATAGAAAGCCGCAAAGTAGAAAAAGGCTACAGAAGTAGCAGCAGGAACGTAGACAACAGAGACAGCAACAACATAGGAAACCAAGGGCCAAGCAATGTCCTTAGGGCAGGAGGTAGAGGAAACAAAAATAGCATAAGGGAGTGTAAACCCAGGGGCCACGTCCACACAGTTAAAGTGCACACGCATCAGAGAGATCGGGCCCAAGGAAGAAGGTCAAGACCTCAAATTTGACCATTGACCCGATCACCTTAACTGAAGGTGATCTCCATGACATTGACGAGATGGTCCACCATGACACAAGTGAAGTCCTTCAGGAGTTCATGTAGGAGCATCAGACTGTGTTGGGGTCCCTCACAGTGCAACTTCAAGAGTTACAGGTGTGGCACCCTTGGGAAGGTACCCCATCAACAAACATTGCAGCAAGAACTTTAGCAGCAGAGCTGATGTTGCACACAAGAATGGCAAATACAATAGTGTTGCCAGAGGGAGCTCTAATGTCGTTTAATGTGATGGACCGGTTGTCGATTAACATGATGAAAGGCCTTGGCCTTAGTCTAGCTTCCCTTCCCCAGGAGATGATGTATCAGTTACAGGATGGGATAACGACAGAGATGCGGGCCTGGGAGAGCCACGTGATCCAAGTTCTTAGCGAGTAGAAAATAAACAAAGAATATCTCAGCGTGCAGCATGACGAATTGGTGTTATAGAATCACTAGTTGGTGCAAACGGTAGATGACGCTTGCTGATGCGTCCCGAAGGTGGCCATCATAGCAGATCTACCAGTAGAAGTGCAGATCCACAGTTTGGAAACTAGAGTCCACGAGGCCAAAGAAGAGATGACAAAGGTTTAGCTAGAGCTGAATCTTCAGATTGTCGAGCTGCGGTTGAAGGCTCAGCCTTCCACTCCCCCAAAATTCTGAGAACAACACCCTAGCACTATCACAGCAGGGTTGGAAGAAATTGGAGGTGTAATGCGTGACTGTACCAACATGTTGGATCAGGAACTTGAGGTCCTCACAACTTTGCAGGAGGACCTCAACATCTAGTGCCTGAAGACAGAGGCGCGTGAACTCCTATAGTGATACGACATAGTTAGAGGAATTGTGGTGATGGTAGTTCTCACTCAACGGCTTGCGAGGATGCAACAAGCCAAGGAATTAAAGGAGTAGGTGGATGTGGTGCACCATAAGGAAGCAGTTCTAAAAGTGCGCATTTAGCCATGGATTGACAAGGTATTCAAAATCACGATGAATATTGAAGGGAAGCTCATGCACATTCAGGGGATGCATGCGCAGATGAAGGGAAGCATGCTAGAAATAGAGGTCTTAGAAGAACTGATGTAGCAGGTTCAACAAACAACAACTTAGTGCGCTGCAGACATCAGGACCGTTTGAGACCGATTGGAGGGACTCTGTGCCAAGATCATCGCACCGATAGAGTGACTCGAGGGAAAGTCATGATGTTTGTGTTTGGGGCCCATTGAGCATGGAACCCTCCCACAACAAGTTTTGGGGATCAAAGCCCAAGTTTTGATTTGATATTATTGTAAGCTCCGTGAATTGTGGGCATGAAATATATGTTAGAGTCATAGGGCTCTTCGCCTATGTTTGAATGTAATTTCAGCCTACCCATGATCTGCAGACCATGGGATTGTACAAATAGAGAAAGGCTCTAAGTTGTAAAGAGAGGATAATAGAATCTAATGGATAGAATGAGATAGCAAAGCATAGAATAAGAATCTTAGTGTGTCTTGGGTCATAATAGTAGGAAAAGGCTCTGAAACTGAGTGCGCAGAGTCCTAGTAGAGTCCACAGCTGAGTGCGCGGACCCCTGTAGCTGAGTGCGCATGGTAGAGTTGAGTCTGTAACCAGAGAAGAGGTTAATAAATAAAGGTTTTTTTACCAATTCTGTGCATCTATTTTGAGTTATTACATGTTTGATATCATTTCCAATTATACTATTTATTTACTACACGCACTTGTATGAACTGTGAATATTGTTAAGTATAACTGAAATCATACAAGCAAGCTAAGTTAATCAAATAATATTAGATTAATAGTAAGAACTAGGGTAATAACACTATTCAGCCTCCGACTAGGGCTGTGTGAAGGCATCATCGCAGGCTGTGAGGTACGGGTAAGTGCACGTAGCGATGTGTGCAACGCAAGCCATTTGACCTCCTCACACATCCCTAGGGTGGGAAAACATGGTTCTAAAACCCTCCCAAACTACTTTGGGTCAGACCCCAGTTTGCGCTGTATGAACTGTTTCTAGAAGGGCCAGCAATACGAGATTTTTTTGGCTAAATCACCTTCGAACTTGGGTCAGGCCCCAACAAGCCAACAGAGGTTGAATTATATTTTAAAACTTATACAATCGTTTTACTGTTGTCGACCATTCCCAAGGATCAATCTATGCATAATTGGTCTTTAATCTGGCATGTTGGTATTGTTTGCAACATTTATCTGATGAATGATTTTTCTTGCCACAATGGTGACAAGGATAGAGATCAAAACAAAGATCTTCCATGTGACATTTTCTTTGACAATGTTTGCATGTGGTTTTGTCTTCAACTTTCTCATGGCTTGTTGATGTTATTTGATCAAGAAATTCTGCATTGATGAACTTGATCAGCTTAGAATAATCTGGGATATGCAAGTTGTTTTCATCTTTGTCATATCCTAATCCTTGTCAATTTTTGTTACTTTGGAGTTCTTCCCATGGCTCGATGATTGGTTTGGAAGAAGAAAGTTCAATTTGATCATGAACACTTTTACACTTGAAGTTGTTTCGATGAGTGACTTGGAATCAACAACTTTATATTCATTTGTGTGGTTGAAACACTTGGAAGCATCACTCTTCTGTTGCAACTCATCTCTTTGTAGTTGTGACTCTAGATGAAGGAACTCAATTGTTTGATGTTCCCATTGGAGATTCATTGAAATATCAACAAGAGTTGCTTTGTTGATTTATACCATGTCTTCAGCAGTTGAGAGGATCAAATTGTTAAGAATCTTTAAGAACTGAATGCTTTTCACCATGTGAACTTGTTGGTACTCACGCTCGCTTTCTTTTAATAATTGCTGGATTTTTAGAGCTTGCTCACTTGATGCTTTATTGATTGTTGCACACTCGCTTGAACTTGTGTTAACAATTGATTTTTTAAACTCACACTCTTGATTGATCAAAAGAATGGTTTCGAATACTATTGAAAATGCACCCAAGAGAAACACTTACAATGATTTGAATGACTCAGTTAAAAAACAATGGATTCACTTGGTTTAATTGATTCCCTATCAATTCAAGGCTAGGGTGTCGATTTCAACCGAGAATGCATCCTTACAATTCAACTTAATTGGACCTTGATTACAAGCCAACTGAAAAATTATGATTTGCAAGTAACAGTTTTGTATTGAGCTTATTCTTTAAAACAAATAGTGCAAGTGCATTTTCCAAAAAATTGCTTTTGAATTGATCCAATTGTTTTTGATGTAGATGACAACTTCATTAACTTAATGGGATGTTGATGTAGAATCATCTTTAACAACTTGATTATGTATTTCTACTTCTTGATTGCTTGATTACATAAGCTTGAATGGAATTGTTTATGTGCACGCATTGCTTTAATTTGTTGTGTACTTCGTGTGTACCATATTAGAAGGATAGTGTCAAAACTAGACGCAAAAATAAGCGACATCAAGAATCATGCACCATCACAAATGTGCTCACAGTGTACCTAAGATCCCCTTATTCAATTTCGGGTGGATCTTGGACACAATCACCATAAAAAAGATATTTTTTTTATTAAGTATTGAGTACATCAAATTGTCTTAAACAAACTAGATGTTCACTAACTGAATCTCTCTCAAAGTAAAACATTACTTTGAATTACAAGAATGAGTTTTAAAAATATTCTCTTATCTCTCCAAAATACAAACAATAGAAAAGTGCTTATCTCTCCAAAAATTACAAAATATGTCGTCACTATTACATTCTTATCCGTTCATCAAAATACGTTATGAGCACTTCCAAGACTCATGTTTTTATATGAGCCCATACAAAAAAAAAATTCAATATACTAAAAAAATAAACTTTTAGAAAAACATACCGCTAAACAAAAAACTTTCTTTCCCACTCAACACAGTCACACAATTTTTTTGAGTGGGTAGTCTTTGCTCTGCAATGCAAAAATGTAAACACACAATGTCAAGAGCCACACAGGATGCTCCAACTCCTTGCTATTCATTATTCACGCTTCCTTGGCCATTACACACACTCTTGGAGAATTACATGAACACAAATATTTGTGCTTAGATAACATAATTAAAAATGCAATACCATTTCTTGAAATGCCCAAAATAGCCACCACCTCTTGACTCATGGATCTAGTTTTTTTGTATACACTATATGGTGATAGGTCCATCTAGCCACATTGCCACAACTATAAGTATATTTTAAGTGCTTCAAAGGGGGGAATTTCTTTATGACTTTATCCAAGATTAAACATAATAATCTTGTTCACAGTTGTTCACTTTTCTGACTCGTTGGCACTAGTGCCAATTCAACCAGTTACACGACCACATTTTCAATGCATTTCTCACAATAGCCACAAGCTTGGACCACCTCCAAATATACAACAAGCAGATCCTTATGCACACAATTCAACGACAATGTTTGATTATTTACATAGGTCAATAATAAAGAAGAGTGTAATCCAAGCTATGAGAATTATGCTGATGGGCTCCAGTCATACACAGTTACTCTGGAATCACAACTCAAGGCTGCGGGGACCCCTCCCCATTTGTCAACATCTCCTTTACACAACTCAATCTCATATCTCAGGATGGCTATTTCATAAATAAACATTGAACAGAAGGGATTGCAAGAGATCAAATCATAGTTCAAAGATTTCCAATATTTCGTACCTCATAGGAGAGATTTCAATGACCAATTACTAATGGCAGAATGCGCATTTACAGACTTAGAGGGGATTCCAGGAAAACCTTGGAATAAGCATATGATTTATGGAGAAATTAACGAAACTAATTATGGACCCTTTCATTTCCCTACGATCGAATTCCTATATGATACAGTGAACCACACCATCACAATGAGCAATTTCCTCATGTTTACAAAGAATTGCGTTATCAATTCTACGTAGTCCGATGAAATATGTTGCAACCATTTGATTGTCACCTAGGAATAATCCTATAATCCATAGCACAACTCATTGTCTCATTTATTTACACACCTCAACACTTTTATAGGCACTCAACTCTTCCAACAATGCGTTAAAACCTACAAACTCCAAAACAAAGACAACACTCATACAATCCTATGCATTCACACACATAACCTTTGATCCACAAAATTTCTATGGTGATATTATGTAGCTCCACGTAGTTATATTCACCAACACATCTGTACCTCCATGGAAAGATGCCCAAAGCTATCAATAGAATGCCAAGGTTTGGAACATCATCAGATCCGATCTAATCTACCTTATCTGATTATGAGCTGGCAAAGTTTCGATCTACCAATAGAGCTCATTATAGTCAAATTTCCTTTGGTCGTTACCTCACGTAGCTCCAAGCTACAAAAAAAACAATGAATCTACTAATCCACACCAACGTTGAGTCTTCACACCACATAGGTTGTCTCGGCCCTACGCAGATCAACTCAGTCATGGTCGATAATCACACCACACCACGGTCACTCAGACATAACCTTCAACATTCGATGAGAAATAATGCTCCACCTTCCATGGAAAATTACCACAAAATCATTCATGCCCTAAGAACAATAATGCTCTAATTCCACATGAAGGAATTTAATCAACTAATAAAACACTAATAAAATAAACAACAGAAATATACCCAAACCAAACATGGTGGAAAAGGCCTTAGCCTTAATGTATTCCTCATATTCTCAATGCAATGTACAAATAATGATAATAGTGCAAATAAATACATGAGGAAGTTTGTATCAAGATAGTACATCTATCTTGGACACTATGGTTGAGCAAATCTCTCAACCAAACACTAATCTTGGAGCCTAACTAGTTGGAGAGAATCTCTCAACCAACTAAGCCGAAACTGACTCCTAAATGTGAGGAACAAACTCAATCTACAAGGATACATGGCATCTAGGAAAATAATTTGGATGGGGCTCCTACTCTAAATGATGTGAGGTCTAATTGGGACTTCACACTGGGGAGACCCCTTGGTTGACATACTTCCAGCACCACCAACAAAATGGCACTAGAAGGGGGAAAATATGAAAATTTGTGCCCGTTGAGTCTATTCTGAATCTGTTATCTTAAGTGGCTTATCCGAAAATCATACTCCTAGGGTGTTTTTCTATCCTATCCCCTCATAAAATTTTAATCCCTAATGAGCCTCTTTATCACCACTTGTCTCAGTTGAAGTTTCATGGTGAGGATGGAACATCCATAACCAAGCACATTTCTAATTTTCTTAAATTTTTCTAATATTAGGAAATCAATGATGAATATTTTTCTTGTGTATTTATTCCTCGCCCTTGAAGGTTGTGTTAATAAATGGTGTCAACCTTACCATCTAGTTCCATCCATTCTTTTGATCATTTCCTCAAAGAGATTTATGAAGCCTTTCGTAGGTTTTATTTCTGAGATTTTATGAAAGAATCAGTCAGCTAAGAATGAAGCCTAATGAATCAATTAGGATTTCCCTGGTCGATTCCTTCACCTTCATTATGAGTTTCCTCAATAAGACAAGAATTGGAATTTTTCTAATCAAAAGTTTCAACGTTTGCTTGACATCTCTTTGCATGGTGAATCTGAGCCTCTTGATGCTTCTACTTCCCCAAATCTTGTAAATGATGAGACACCTATAGTTTTAGAGGAGGAATCTACTATTCCTTTTGTTCCTTGTCCTCCTTCCTTTTCAGTTTTGATGTGGATGTCTCCTTGCGATAATGCCAAAGTTAAGAAGTATGAAAATGAAATGGTTGATCCATCTCTTCAACCTTCATCTATTTCTCATGATTCAAATATAATGGAGGAAACCTTTTAATGGCTCATGAAGCCTAGGATGAAGGCTAATCTTTTCATTCCTCAAGATGACATTAGCATTCTTAACCTTAATCTTGAATGTGGTTCCACTAAAATTTTTATTTCTTTAAGGGACATTTGTTATCCTCTATCATCTATATTCGATGACTATATGTACCATGATCTGTTTTATGAGTTTGCTCCACCAACTAGTTTTACACACTCTCTTGATTTTCAAGTTGGTAGTTCAAATTGCAATAAGGTTCAAGGTAGTCACATTTCATAGGTAGAGGAAATGAAAGGTGAAGGCGATTTCAATATTTCTTCTCTTTTCCAAAATACCCCATGTGAAGATGGTTTTTCATCATTCTTGTCTGGTAATGAAGCTGGTAATCTTGGTAATCAATGACATTCAATAAATTTTCCTAATCAATCTCAAGTATTGGAAAACAATTATTTTGATGATGATGATTGCCCAAGTGCAACAACTAATATTTCAACATTTCAAGAGATTTTATCTTGAAAGATGTAGATCTTAAATCTGTTTCGATCAAGGAAGATTCCCTTATGACTACTTCTTCCTCTTCAGCTCCCTATCCTTTGTGCTCTACTATTTACAATGCATCAACTTATGATGGGGACTCTCCATGGTCTTCAAACTTTTTATATCATGAGTTTAATCTTGAAATGACACAGGGTATTGAGAATATCTATGAGGAAGAAGAAATCAATGAAATTACATATCATCCATTCCATTTCTTATCATCACTATTTTTTCTTGGTGGAAACTCTTCGACTGCGTTGGCTTGTAAGATTTCTATGATTCATACATCTTTAGGTTTAGAACCAAAATAATATTACGAATTAAGTAATATTTTTGTTGAAGTTGTAAAATTTGATCAAACCAATGATGTAGATAAATGCTATCTAGATCATGGTGATCATTTTGACTTAATCGATGGCACTTGTCCACATGCAATTAGAGGTTTGACTCAATTTACAAAATCATGTTATCTCTCCTTTCAAAGTTCCAAAACTTGTCAAGAAGTCGAGGCACTTCAACTCTCATTGATGGTTGTCACATTCTTATGATCCCAGTGAAATTCGTGAACCATGCTAGATTTTTATTTTCTCACCATTCTATCATTCGTATTATTTTGTTGGATGCAAACTCATTCCTGATGGATTTCAGAATTTCTCTTTACAATTTTACTATTTATCAAGATCAAGTTTCTAATCATGCTAATGTGGTGAATTCATCCCCATGAAAACATCTTGTATCGAATCTAGTTCTGGAGTGTATACCTTTTATGAATTTGTGGAATTACGAAGTTCATTGATTTGAATACTATATTTGGCTGAAGAAATCATATATGTTGAGTTTCATGTTGGATAATCAACTCCTTGTCTCCCTTGTGAATGCCTTAATGAAATAAAAAATCCTCTTGTTTATTAGCAAGTTCTTGAGTTATTTGTTTAATCAGGTTCCCCTTTTTCATCCATTACATCTTGACAGGTTTCATATGTTCCCTATACAAGCATTCCTTTTCAATTATTTCAATGATTGTGGCGCTTGTACAATTTGTCACCAATTATAGGAAAATTTCTTGTCACATTCGACATGTGAGGGAGTTTTTTTTATTGTTCAGAGAATTTATAGAGACGTTCAAATTGATTTATATTTGAGGGAGTCTAATGCTTTAATGAGCTCATCTGATCATGATTCTGACTCTATTGAGTGTCATTCAGCTTACCATTTTCCCATTGACACATCAATTACAATTGTGTTACATCCTTTGATCTTTATGGCTTAACATATTTCTATTTGGGTAGTTGTCAAGTAATTGAGGCACTTTAGCCTTCGTTGGTGTTTGTGTCAGGTCTTCACTACCTTCACATGCCTGTTGAATATGATCAGATCCATTTTTCCTCACAATATTCATCCTTTTATAATGGATTGTGGGGTTTTCAAGAGGATTATTTTAAGTTTTGTGATCCAATCTATGATTGTATGGGAGCATCTTACTTAGCAAGCTCATTTTCTAATAAAAATATTTGGTATTTTTGCATGTTTTCTAAGAAGGATGGCACAAACGAAGGAGCATTCACAAGACGATTTTGAGGTCTGCCTGTTTATAATTTTCATCAAAATGGTAATATCATAGGTTGGGTAGAAGTAGTGGCTATGAAATATCATTCTATTGAAAGGAAAAACCTTCAATTTTTTTTGCATGTTATTCAAGCTCTTATCTTTTCCATTGCACATTATTTTATATTTGTTTTAACTTCTCAAATCTTTGTGTATGCAGGTCAAGAGAATTTATGGTGGTTACATTGGAAATTTCATTATATGCGACCTTCAGCTTCTAGTTGGTTAGGTTATGGGTAGGTCTAGTTGCATATTAGTTTCCCTTAAACATGAATCTTGCACTCACTTACTCTAGTATTTTGTTTGTTTTCTAGCTTTTTCCTTGCATTCTATTTTTTGTTTAGCCTCTATTTGCTTTGTCTTGCTGATTTTGTTTCCCTGTTTTGTCTTCCCTTTTCCTTTGGGTTTTGCATGAAAGATGCTTTGTTGGTTCAAAAGACAATGTGGAAAAGCTTGAAAAGGGAAATTGTGATGATGAACGACTATTGGATTAGTTGTTATCCTCTTCTCTATCTTGGGTTTACATACCTTTAGATTCACTGATGTCTAGACAGAAAATATAGTTTGTTTTATTCATAAAGCCTTTGGTCGAACCATGAAGCATGTATCTTCATTAGGATCTTCATTCCTCAACCAACCCTATATGGAATAGATGTTTCAACATATCAACCCATCTGAGTAGAGAAGGAAGAGGAAAAAAAATTAAATGAGCGTATAAGTTTGGTTATCTTTCAAATCCCTTAAAACAAGGAACTAACCTATTCTTCTGTCAAAATTTTGAGATCCATCTTCCATTGTCAAAATAGTTAAGTGTCTTTTAACATTATATTAGTAACTAAATAAAAGGTGAAGAAGAGAAAATGTTCCTCCATAGAGAGGTGAATCAAGTAACTTCGATGGGGTGTTGTTCAGGCTCACTAACATCAAGTCAATGCTTGTGGTTCCTTGAGGTTACTCCATTGGGATATTTTTCAGGGTTGTTGTCAATGGAGCAACACTGGGGAATGTGCTTTAAAAGTTAGGTATACTTATTATGCTTCTCCCCTATCGAAATATTCAATATATGACTAGCATTATTTTGATGTGTTTGAAGTTGAGTACGGAAAAGAGGAGAATATATATAT
>APFE031588149.1:34804-132127 GCA_000404065.3 Pinus taeda
TGGTGATGCCAAGGAAATCTACATGGTGAATCAATACTTCTAGAAATATTGAGACCTTCCACTTAAAAATAAAACCAAAACAGAGAAGTAGGAGTTCGACTAGTGTGTCGCCAAGTCTTGTCACTGTGACAAACAACCTCCAAATTTTTTCCACACTTGAATTTTGAAGGCTACTTTGGATCTTATGATCGGTGATTCTGTAGTTACCTCTTGGAAAATTGATGCTTTGATTCTAAGTTTCAAAGTCACTTGCTCACACATGCTCATATATTTAATGCATTCATGAACTGTTCCTTCATGCAAGCTTGAATAGGCATGGCATAGTCCATGAAGACAATTCATGTTAAATGTTCTACACATGTCGATGGTTAGTGCGAATGTTTATTGGGAGACTCTCTTTTGGTTATGTTTGTAATTCTATTTCGGTGACTTTTTCAAATTCTCTCTTTTGTGCATCTTCACTTTCACAAGTGTCATTATCGTGTTTACGACTATCACTTTGGCTTCTTTTCACCTTAACGAGTCATGTTTTCATGTTATCTTCACTTTATCATGTGTCTTCCTCACCATTGCTCAGATATCACAAGTGTCATTAACACTTTTCTCTTCATACTACAAGCGTCATATTTTAGCATGTTTAGTATCTCATATTGTACAAAATCTAGTGCTGGTTGTTTGAAGGGGTAATATCTGTGTTAGTAAGTTTTCCTTATCACGTAAACTTGTATCAAACTCATTTCAAACGTCTCAAGCACTATCACACAAGTGTTGTCACTCTTGTCGAAAAGAGTATCTCTATTGTCCCACTTGGAGTGAGCCATTGCAATGTTGCTGCATTGAGGAGAGTATGTTCTTCATGTTTTTTGAATGTTTTGTGTTTTTTCGTCAAGTGAACTAAGTGAGTGATCATGTGCAAGTATTTCTTTCGTTCAACTTCCTCTCACTGATCCAACACTTAGTCAAAACAAAAAAAATCCCCTACTGGGCAACTCAACCTCTCCCAACCCTCCTAAGCCACACATTACACAATCCAATCCTCAAGAAACATCCTTTCCTCTTGGCACCACACGATGCACAATTTATTCCTCCTAGAACTACATAATGAAAAATCACAGCGCTTAATCCCAACTCCTAGGATCTGGAACTATGTATTTTTCTTCTTCATCCATTGCTTCACTATGCATTGTGTAGTATTTGTCCTCAAGCCTTAGCCTTGAGCTCCTAAACTATGTAAATTTGTAGTCACTTGGCTTCCTCTCCTTCCAGAACTGAGTAATGGGAAAACTCAGTGCTCAATCCCTTAATCTTCCTCCCTGAGTTCCCCAAATACATAATTGATGAGCCTAGCCTAGCCTGAATAGAGTGTTGTGTAGTCTCAAGGCTCAATCTACGACCTTGAATACTTGAGTCGCTCAACTATGAAATTCCTTAAGTTTGTCTTTCTAGAACTATGCATTGGGAAACTTCAAGCCTCAAGCCTCAACCTTGAGCTCTTAAGCCCCTCAACTTTGCAATCCTTTTAACCTGGCCATCCTAAACTAGTCATTATGTACTCTAAAGCCTAAACCTCAGACCTTTTCTTCTAGAACTAGCAATGCCTCAGTCAATCACTAGTTCCAACCCTAACAAGTGATTTCACAGATCATGTTACATTATAGGTTTTTCGGACTATTGTTTTCTTGTCATGAATGGATTTTAGTTGCAGGTATTTTATCTTATTATGATAGGATGGTGACGGAGGAATAGGTGAAGGATACCATGCCAGAAGACACTTATGGAGCCAAAGAAGACTAGGTAATCACTAGGTGAGAAGACGAAAGAAGTCAAGAATACAACATAAGACATAAAATCAAGATTAAATTGAAGACTCCTTATCTTTAAGTCATGAGAAGGAGGAAGAATGAAAATATGCACCATCTTTTAGGAAGATAAAGAAAGAAGAAAAAAAAGAGTGACTTGACATTGCCATGTCATCATGTAGTCCATGTCATTAATGTCGTGTCATGTCATGTCAAGAGTCATAATGTGGCACATCATTTTGTGGATTAGGTAAATTAAATTAGAGAAATGTAATGTAAAGTGGAAGTCCAAGAGTCATCCATGTAATCTAAAAAGTCATTTAAGAATTCAAATATTCATGGAGAAGTCAAACAATCATGACAGTATTTAAAAAGTCACAAGAGGGGTGAATGGTCACCTCATTTGTTATATATACACCCTCATTGTACAAGTAAAGGAATTTTTAACTTGGCTCCTCCTACAAGGCATTGGAGAGGAAGATATTTATTTTCGAGGAGTGATTGGTTACTCTAATGCTCCACTATTGGCGCTAGTGGTGTTCATTATCTTGATCTATCTTGGAAATTTTACTTAATTGAGAAGATCTTTCACCCATCATGCTTTCATGCATATGTCATGAATATTGTAGGACTATTCTTTGATTGTTTGCGATGTATGTTGTTTTCATATGTACTGAGAAAATTCAACTATTTCTATGGATTTGGTACTTATCTTGTTGAAGGTGTGTTGTATTTGCTTTAACAACCATTGCTTCCTTGTGAACTATTTTATTGGTTGATCAATGATTCATTCATATGTATTTGTTCGTGTGCCTTTTCTAGATTAGTATTATTGTCTCTAAAGGGCCGACTTTTATGTTACCCTTTGGTAGAAGGACCTTGATATTACCACAACAAGAAATTTCACAAGGCATGCTCACTTGATAATCCAAAAATACATGTGTAGTACTCTCTTGTGCTGAACTTTATAGCCAAGGAAAATCTACAAGGATACATGGAAGTCGGGCCAATACTCCAGATGGGGGTCCTACTCTAAATGGAGCGAGCTCTAATTAGGACTTCACATCATGGAGAGCCCCTTCGTTGAGGAATTTCTAGAACCATCATCACCACCAATTGTGCTTGTTTAGGAAAGATCATTAACTTTTTTTCAAAGTTTGCTACAACTTTCTGATTGATAAAACTATGTTTTGTAGCCAAAGGCTATTCCCCTAAATCCTTTGGTTGTGCTTCACCTTTCTCAATTATTCTACTGCCTCATCAAGATATTCAATATCAATAACTTGGCCTTCCTTAGCCTTAATAGTGTGCTCCCCCTCTTCCAATTGTAATGAGTTTGATTTCATTTTCATGACATTTATGGCTCATTTTGCTAAAGATTGGGCAGTTTTGACATCAAAGGCTATAGTTGTTACATGTATAATAGCTTGATATGTTCTTTCACTCCTTGCTTTTGTTTCACCTTGCCCCATGGTCACCTAAATAATTATTTGTTCCTTACTACTACAAGATGGAGAAAAAACATTTACCATTTTCTCAATTTCCTTTTTAGTTTCATGAACATAAGCATAGAGGTTGAGTTTCTTTCTCATGCCAGAGACGATACCATGAGGATCATACCTCCAACATATATCATACACCAAACCAAATGAGAGAATTTATTTTTCAATAATGTCAAATGTAATTTTATATTAGCAATGAGAGAGAGAATTGAATATGGAAACTAAAGAATGCCTTATTTCTTTTTTGAAGAAAAATGAAAATCATTTACAATATTCCTTTTCTTTAATACCTCATAAATGAATATTAATGGGGTAATGAATTGGGGAAGGCAATAGGGTTCCTTCTCGAGCCATAAATTCTAATAACAATGTAATAAACCTAAAGGAACAACTGATCAATATTATCCTCTTTGGTTAATCTTAAAAAAATTATTTATTCTTCAGATATTCTGTCTCAGATATCCCCTAGTAAGCTTACCCTCGAGTAAAACTAAAAATGTTCAATAAATTGAGTATGGCCATTAGGAATATGACTAGGATAATATTTTTCCAATGATGGATTTCCATTTATTTCATTTTTGTCTTTAATTGTCTCTATCAATTTCATGGACATGCAAAAGGAAGGACATTTAAACAATATCAGATGTATCAAGTAAGTACAATGTCGATAGGCTTAGAGTGGACAGTTGTATTAACATTGACCATAATGGATTTAGCCAAATATTTGGGAAAGTTAATAGTTACCTCTTTAGGGTCGGCCATTATGAGATGAGTGGTTAAAAATATGGCTTAATCCATTTTAGAATAATCAGCGAGGCCAAAAATCACACTGAAGAGGGAAGTTAAGCTTTGAAAGAAGGGATTTAGTAGGTTGGTATGGAGGAGGAATTCTAATTTCTAGTTTTTCACTGGGCTTTTAATCAAATTTTGGAAAAATTGGAACTTATGATCCTCTACCAAAGCTATAAACACCTCATCAAACCCTTTATCTATAATGTCAACCCATGCATCAGGTAAGTTTAACATTTTATCAAAAGTATCCTCCGAAATTTCTAGAAAAACCTGGTTATCAATGGAAGAGGTGATAATTTTTGTCTCAAAGTTAAAAAATCTTGGCCAAGAGTAGTAGGCAGTTGTGGTCAACATGGACAGTAGGTAAGGTGGCTGGTAATATGATTGACTGGAATAAGAAATCATCATCCTAAAATTTATTCGCAGAAATTCTCGAAGCCTTTTTTATATTAAAATGTCAGTATTGTAGGCGTGGGTATCCTTAAATCATGCCAGTTCATTAATATAAATCTCCTTTATTGAATCTTCAATCATTACTCTGATTTAAGCATGAATTGGATTTGAAAAGAAGTATGGCATAAAAATAACGAAGTGGGTACCTACCAAAGGGTAGGGCTCCAATTTGAATTTTGTGCAGGATTGAGAGTGGAATCGAACAATTCCCATTAGAGAAGCATGCGATAAGAATGGTTTGCGTTGTCGAAAATACAAGTAAAGTTGTCAAACCCAGTGCACCATCCCATCCATCGGGTCTGGCTACCAGCTTTAACTTCTGCCTATTTTTGCACTCGATATTGTTGATTTGTAAGGTAATGGATAGTCAGATCTCATCGGGTAGGAAAAGGTACATTATCACACATGATTTTTCCCAGCCGAAGACGAACAACAGACGTCAAATGAAAAAATATCTCTGCATCGGTCGTGGGAGAGTTAACTGAAAGCGAGTGTTTTCACACTCGATAGCACATCGTGACATCACGTTCGTTGATTTTCTTCCTGGATAATTGTCATTTTTTGGAATTTAAATTGTCAGATAATCCATCAGGTAATAAGGAAAATTGTTAAATATATCAAATTTTACATCCCTATAAAAAATATAAAGCATCGAATAATACTTACGATTATTTAATTGAGTCTAAGGAAGCACTGAGTTAATATGATCCTTACTCATATGGATTAGGCCCATTAAGCCAATGGATCGAATATATAGAATGCTAGAGATAAAATTTAACCTCTATAATTTAAAGAACTATGGGTAATATAAACATGTAGGAAAACACATAGTATAATAACTCTCTCCAACTGGGGTTACTATTCCTCGGTGGCATGGTAAGAACATAACTCATTACCTTCTATTGGGCTTATTGAGTCAGGAGTTGAGTGGTAGCATTCAATTACTAGATAGGAACATTCCACAGATGAAAATTTATCTTCATACACTCATGGTACAAAAACCCACCCAAAAAGAAGATGAGCAATTATTCAGGATTGATGGCACGAAAGGATGACTCATGATATCAACATTCATTACACAAATCAACCACCATTTTACGTTGATATTTGGGTCCGAAATGTTATCAATGTTATTTTTCCTTTCGAAACCTTGAAATATGGGGATGTTTCAGGAGTAATAAATAACATATGTGAGACTTTACATGAAAAATTGTATATACTCTTAAGTGTAATGGAAGATTTACAAGTACATGTAACTTGAATCGAAGAAAAACTAGCCATTTGGTGAGGGATTTACGCAGAGGACTGTAAGGCACACATAGAGGAAGGTGTGGGAAGTATTCCTTCAACCAATGGTAATGATCCACCCTAGGTGATAGTGATCATATCAGACTAACGGGTTTGGAATTAGAGGCAAGATGGGAAGATAATTATAGTCATTCTCACAACTTTTCGCATTTAGAAAGTCTCTCTATAATGTAATAGCAATAAGGGTAGTTTAATCCCTTTTGTTATCCATATTTTTGTATAATTGTAAATATTATCATACGAAAAGTAATCCTGGAATTAGAAGAAGTTTTATGGGCTTTGCTAGATACAATTTGACATTGCCTACATGTTAAAAGATGATAGATGTCAAAGGACTTAAAGAGTTTTTTTAGGTGTTGTTTTGGTCCAAAAAATATGAATATATTGATGTTTCTATTGTTAACATGCTTATATCTTTAAATATAGACCTTTTACATGGTGCAAGTATTTATTTAGTCCAGGAAAATATAAAAGGAAAATATAAAATTGTCAAATGGTGAGGAGATGAGCCCATGTAAGATTTTATAATTCAACATATGAGATGACATTAATCGCATTATTCCTTATATTTTGTTGAATATGTGTCATACTAGAAACCAATAGTTCTCATAGAATAACATAGCAAGCCATAATTATCATGTCATGGGATTTTTAATGTATGGACTTCAAACAAAGAGAGTAAGTACTCCATTTAAAACACCCTTTTCATGGTCCTTGATGCTGAAGGTTGCTACATGGCAGGGCTCTTCAATACCCTGATAGAGTCATTCCTTCTATCTTAGTATGTTTTCCCATCTCCTTTTGTTTTACCTTGCATTAGTGATCCTTGATGATTCCCTGTTTATAGAGTTAGATTTGTTAACTTTCACTTTATTATTATAAATATTTCAATTCCAACATTCAGCTGGGTAAGATGGGAATATACCACACTTGGTAAACCCAATACCACTAGCATTACACTACTTCCACTCAAATTAATCCATTTCTCTGACAGAGTCGCCAACCTACTCCATTAGAGTGATCACAGTGCATGGGGGTGGGAATGTAATGCACTTGGTAAACCGAATGCCACTAACATTGCTCTACCGCTAATCAAGCCTGTTCAGTACCCAGGTGGATTTTTCATCGCACCCCACCCCAAAAGGAATACGTAACTAGATTAGGTACGGCATGGTAGCATAAATTAATTTGTAAAGCTCATCTCAATATCGTATTCAAACGACTAATAGGAAATTAATCCCCTTCATTATAACAGTTAGAGTAATTTGAAAATTTTCATTTTTTGTTTTTCATTTTATCTAGAGTTTATTTGTTATTATTTACATATTATATGTATTTTAAGTCTAGTTTTCTATAATTATACACACGTTTTTTTTGAAGGAAAGAATTTAGTATGTGAAATAATGTTTGACGAATTGGCCATTTACTAAAGGGCCAATTACATCACTAACGAAATTCTTAAGAGTGAATGTATTTTCTCCCTCAATGTGGTCTATGATAAAGGGACCAAGCCAAAAGCTATCAATTGTTTTTTTGTTTCAAAGGATCTTCATTCCTCTTATCCCATATTGACACTAAATCCCCTGGGAGGAAGTTTTTGTCTTTAGCTTGTTTATCAAATCATTTTTTGACCTATGCTTGATGCTTTGTTATCCTTTTGGAAACTTTCTCCCTTCCTTGTTGGACATACATTAGTTGGTTGATCCTTCTTTGCAGATCATTTGGTTCCTCACTAATTTCTTGCAAAAGTTTGATTACTTTATTACCTATGTCAAGTGGTATAATTGCATCTATACCATACACTAGAGGAGAAAGCGATGTATCAATTGATTTTTTTGGACTCATCCTATTGAACCAAAGAGCATACTTTAACATGGTGTGCCAATTGCTTAGTGTTGTCCTTTGAGATAAACTAAGGTCAATTAGTTATGCCAAATCATCTATAATTTTTTGTTGGTTTGAGTGATTGGATGACAAGTGAACTATTTATAAACATGTGCTTAAAACTTAGACATATTTTTGATAAAATGAAAGGATGTTCTTTAACTGCACATGGTTAGTTTGATTTTATTATGATGGAGAAGTAGAGTATGGAGAGGTATAATTGATTTGATATTCAAACTGAATATTTAACCATTTACAAGAAGAAATTAAGAAAAACTTCTTAATAAACAAGATATAATCAAACTATTAGAGAGATCTAGTGTAATTTATATTCAAAGAGGAATTTACAATAACAAATAGTTCTGCAAACTAGTCTCTTATTTAAATTACAACTTCACAGAGGATTCAAAATGAAACTGATATTCAATTAAATTTTAAATCGGATGAATGCAAAAGAATTAATTTATATGAAGAAAACATAATGAATAGACAATATGAAATATAACTCACTCACGTACAGACAATATGAGGCAAATCCATAATCTTTTATTATCTCAAAAATGCTCCAGCTTAGTACAAATCTGCTTGATAACTTGTTCAAGGGTTCAACACTTAATAACTGAAAGGAGGAGTTATTTATACAAAATTTTACAAAAGATCTACAATCTGTTTGGAATAGAATACCAAAATAGTACAAAATTACAAAAATCCAATAATATAATAGGAACCAAAAAACTATTGAAGAGGTGGCTCTATTATATTGGAATTTGTTGAATATCAGACCTAAAAACAATAGTGAGCTATCCTAAAAATACTAATGAGTTGTTCTATTGTCATAATGAGAAATTACTCAATTGTTTCACGCCAATGATCTCATTTTTGTTCACTTGGGATTTCTACATTTACCGTCTTCCTAAATATTTCATACACCTCTGTATATCTTTCGAAATTAGGCTTGGTAAGAAAAAAATGTTGGATTTCATGTAAGATGGTTAAATCATATTCCAAGGCTACTAGAAAATCCCTCCCTGTTATATGTCCTTTTACTCCTGCATATTTGTCTTTATCTACAGCAATATCATATAACTCCTTGCAATAATCATCTAATCTAATCTACCTATCGTTTAAACCTACGAATCCTCACAATCCTTTCTCGATTAAAACATTGAATTTGGAAAGAAACCTCTTCACATATATCTCCATGGTTTGACACTTAGCTTCCAATTGATTGATCAAATTTCTTTTTTGTAATACCTTTTTGATGTCTAAAATGGTTTTTGTTCTGTTAGAGATGTTTATTTCTTCTAACTAATCTTTATCTTTGAATTTAAAACCTTGATCATATTTGTGGCTTCTGCTGGCTTGGTCCTCAATGATGTTTTTTCTTCTTCAATCACTGCTCTACACCTAGTAATTAGTTCTTGCTTCTCAAAAATAATTTGTATGGATGGTCATACGGTCTATCATGGATTGACTAATTTTTGTCCAAATACTCTCCTTGGCATGAGCCGAAGTGTCTGCCAGTAGTGACTCACTTTCCAAATTCTCAATTTTAAACTCTAAATTGTGAGCCTTCTGCATTTCATCCAGATACTTAGTATCATTTTGCACTTTCTACAATTGCAGATTTTGAAATTTCTAAAGTAGTTTATGGTTTTCTTGTTTCTGGATTGACAATTCCTGTGTTAATCTAGTTGGGTCAGTTGATGTTCATTGAGACTCAATGGTTGTAGATGAGGAACTAGGCTTTGTACTTGCAACTTCTATTAGGAATCCTATAATGGGTACCATGGAAGATTGTGTTGTTTCCTTCTCCTTCAATAACTCTTCAATCTGTTCTTCCATCTTCTTTAACTTTATATTCTTCTCAATAATAAGCTTGAGCATATGCTCCCTTTATTGTTTAGTTTCTACCATATCTTTGGTCAGGGGATCCTCTGTTGAAGGCAACTTCAATTGTTTCTCCAATGCAGCAATGTATACATCTTTCTTCCTAATAAGTAGTTTTACAGCTTTTATATCCTTGGGATCATATCCCACTTTAATCACAAAATCCTCTAATGATTTATTTTATTGCCTTTAGCTAGAGAGGAGATCTTTTCTAACTTAAGTTGTGACTGGACATTTGATAGAGCAGTCTTGAGTTTAGATAGAGACATGGCGGTGGTTGTCATAGTAGAAGACAACATCTCACCAATTTTTCTATACATTTCCATTTGGTCAATTGGATGGATTTGACTAGTGTCAAATGAAAAAACAATCTTCTTGTAATCAAATGGTGATTTAGGGAATGGAATCTTGGCTTGTAAGAAATCCATTTGCATTTTGCACTTCTCACTATCAAAAGTAGAAAGTAGCCTATGTCGGGAGGTGTAAGTTTGTTTCTAGAACTCATTGTACACGTTAGACTTTAAAGTCTCATTTTTCTTCTTAATTTTTAGGAACCTTGAAAATATGTTTGAATCGTTTGATGTGTTGGTTCCAATTGGCTGAATAATTTCTAGAGGCTCTATAGAAGATGAAGTTGTAGGAGGAGTGGTTGAAGTACTAACTGTGGGAGGAGTGGTTGAAGTACTAAATCCTGTTGATGTAGACACTTATAGATTTCCAAGATCAATGATCACTAGTGGAGTCTCTTCTACTAATGTGATCAAGCTGACTTTAGGTTTATTTTGTTGAAAGATGAATCCTTTAAGAACATGTTCAGTGGATGAATTTTCCTCTCTCAGCATTTTCTGTTGCTTGCTCTGAGCAACTGGAGTCTAGTCAGTGGGAGTAGACACAACCTACTCATCTGTTTCTTGAAGTGTCCCATCAACCCATTCTTCCTGGTTCATAAATTTCTCAATTTCTAGCCTTGGAGTATGGTTGTCATGATTCATCTTGAAACTAACCCTTAAGGTAGAAATTATGCTAAAAGGATCATAAGATGAGGTGAAACTAGGCTAGAAATTCATCTTCTTCAATAATGCATCTGCTTCAACACCAGCTGATTTGGTGTTGCAAATAAATGACCCAATCTATGCTTTGAGCTTGAACTGAGGCTTTCTTTTACCTAATACAAAATGTAGCTCATGCATGTCAATAATCTACCACATATATTCTAGAGAAAATATTCTCAAGGGAACATATTTAGGCAACTTGTATGGTGCAAGCACATAACCATATATCCTTTTCTCAGTCTAGTTCTGGTATAAATACGAGTCACTAGTCTTGTTTTGTTCACTTAGGTGTAGGATCCCTTTAATTTCATTCCCAATCATGAGCTTTGTCTGGCTATTAAGGAGATGTACCACTCGATGTATAAATGCATCCAAAAATTCTACAAATGATGAGGTGGTAGAAGTTGCTCTGACCATTTTTGTATGTACAGTGAATCACTGATTGATTCACTCCTTGTTCATCCTGCTTGTTGAGTTTGATTGGTAATAGATCATCCTATTGGAAAATAAGTATGTAGACAATTACAAAGTTGTATTTGAACACTCCTTACACAATCAAGTTCATGAATTTTTCATGTATATTATCAGCCAAAAATTGGTTGTAATTATACATGAATGTTGGTTGTTGGTCTTTATTGAAAATGGATAAGAAACCAAGGATTACTTCATCAACAGACTCATCATCAGGGTATCTTAAGAAATAGGAAAGCACTGAAATGCAATGTCTAGAGGCTTCAGGAAACATGGCAGATGAGTAAGGTAGATTTCTTTTGGGAAATTTTGCATCTTTAGGCAAATGGATTTCGAATATTTTGGCTCTCTATAGGAAATTTAACTTATGGTATAGATCCATAAGTGTTGCTCATGAGAATTCAGTCAAGGAGTCAATTTGAGGAACTAAGAGCATTTCGTTTATAGTTTGAGCAGAAATTGTTATCAAAATGTCTCCATTATGAGTCATGACAATCCTTTTCACAGGGTCATACCTAGCTTGACACTACGCAATAAGATCAAGGAATTCATGTGTCTTTGGGAAACTATAAAAAGGAAACATGGGCTCCCAAAACCTAATCGGATCTTGCTTTTCAAGATAATTCTCCTTAAGCCATAAGTGTAGTTCATAGAAATCAAACTCACACTTGGCCTCTACAACTTTGAATAGTTAATCGACAATTGGAATATGGTCAAAGTCAAGCTGGGTTGGGGTGACAATACTTTCCTCTGTGGTTTGCTTCTTGTATTTTTCTCTTGGGGCCATCGTGGCAGACAAGGAGAAAAATGGCTATAAGTGACAGTCTAAGGAAAATACCAGAGGTTCTGCAATCAGTATATACTTGCAAACAGTGGAGAATAATCAGAAGAAAGTGACAATGAGGTAAGTTTCATTTTATTTATAAGATGCAGGAAAGGGGAACGATTTTGTTAATAATGATAGTGCCTTTAAATGAAAGGGAGCGGGGATGCAATAGAAGGATACAACGGTATGCCGAACGGGGGGATAAGCATGTAAATAGGTAACTGACGGGAGGAATAAGCAATAGTTAGGTGAGGTGTCAACTTGAGATTGGTGGAGGGATAACGACTTTTTAGCTGGTTGAAATAGTCATTGGTGGAGAAAACCACGAGTGCTTTGCGGGTGGGGAGAGAGTTGTTTGTGGTTTTGTGTGGGTTGGGTGGCGGGGGGGTGTAGAGAGATGTGAGGGCCACACGTAAGGTAGGGGAATCCGCCATGAAAACCACTTTGCATAACCCCCCTATTGCATTAACGTGAAACAATGGAGGGGGTACGAAATATCTCCTCGTCATTGATCTGGGCGGGGAGTAGATCAACCGTCGGATCATGCTCCTTCGTTATTCAAATGCAACAAGACTTTTTGTCGTCTAATGTTGGGGTTAATCAAACTTGTGCATTGTAATATAATTGAAATGCCAAAGTTTATAATCAAAGAATTAATCCCAATTAATGAAATAATTATATATTAACATAATTTGACATTTTCTAATGTGGCGCATATTGACTAACAACCTTTGCATTTATAAAAATACGAAATTCAAGCCTTTCTTTTCTTTTTTCATACATAACATTTTATTTTCATTTTGCCTTCTTTGTTTAGGGAAGCTAACACCTATCATTTTACTAATATGGATGCCTATAAAATATCAAATTGTCCTAACATTTTAATTATTATTTCTTTTGCATCCACATCCTAGCTTATCATTTTAAAATTATTTTTTTTACTAATATACTAACTTATCAAACCAAATTATGTTACAACATCGACTCCATTTGGGGATTGCTTCCCCCTGTGGGATGCAAAAAACAAGAAAGTCCAAGTGCCTTCTCCTCGAGCCATGGAGTCTTTGCTGAAACAGATACTCACTTGCAAATTTTCAAAAATAAAATAAACTCTCTGGATATTTACAGTTGGTGAATGAATGGATGAAAAATTAATACTCAATGTAATGTTTCAAGTATTTCCCATTGACTGGAAATGAGGAATACTCTCCTTCCAAATTTTGTAGGATGAATCTACTGTTCCCTTTGACTTCTGCAATGCTAAATGGACGAAACCAAAGGTTTTTAAATATTGCATGCTTGCCTTTATCTTCTCTCCTTGTATCCTATCTAAGCACTAGGTCACATTTCTTGAAATTTCTTTCTCTAGCCCTTCTGTCAAACAGTTCCTTCATTTTATTTTTGTATTTCCTTAGATTGTACTGAATTTCATCCATGTCTTCATTCAACTCAATAATTTGATTAGTCCTTATTGAGAAATCATCTTTTTCTTCATAGGATTCCTGAAGGAAACTCATAAAGGATAAATCTAAATGAGTAGGAAAAAATGCTTCCTTTCCATAAACTAATTGGAAAGGAGACTTGCATGTTGACCTCTTAGGAGAAAATCTGTTTCCCCAAGTTACATGGATTAGGTGGCTATCCCAACTCCTTTTATGGTCTTCAAGAGTCTTCTAAATGACCTTAACTAAGCTCTTGTTGGAGGTCTCTACTAGCCCATCACCCTGTGGATAGTATGGTGTAGAATGGTGTAATAGCAATGAATACTTTTGACACAACTCAATCATTTTAACACTACTAGAAGTTGTTGCATTATCTGTAAGAATCTCTTGAGAACATCCAAATCTTGATAGGATATTTTCTTCAAAAAATTTAATCACAAAAGTATCAGTTCATTTTTTAACGGGTATGGCTTCTACCCACTTGGTAAAATAGTCTGTAGCAGTTGAAATCCATCTGTTTTGATTACCTAATTACGGATGAATTTCCCCTATAAAGTCCAACCCCCATTATAGAAAAGGATCATGAACCACTACTGGAACCAAAGGAAGTGCGGACAGTTTATGTTTCCCTGCAAATAATTAGCATTGTATGCAACATCTTACTCTTGCTCCAACTTATTTAAAAGGTGTGGACTAGTAGAAACCTAATGATTAATTCTATAAATAATAAAATTAATTAATTAAGTTATCCCTTTAAATAAATTAAATTAATTAATTAATTAATTAAAAATAATAATAATAATCATAATAAATAATTTAATTAATTAAATAAAAAACTAGTAGGATAAGAGTCGACATATTTTCTTATTTCTTTTCTTTAATAACCTATATACATATATACCCTAATTATAGCTCTTGGATACATCATTAAGATCTCGAGAATATCTATTGACGCATCCTCCCCTGATGATGGACTCACTTGGCAGTCTGAAACGTTGGGTTCACGAAACTCTACAACAGGGCATTCCTCCTCTATCTAGAAACCTACTTTTAAAATTTTATAGGCTATTGCTCTGTAGGCATAGTTTCCACCACAAAACCGTGCATGGAACTGATCTATAATTCACTCTGTTTCATTTTCAGTTAAACAAAGAAGAAGGATATTGAAAGGGTCTTTCCAGTATAGATTAGCATTGATAATGCAGTATTTTACCTCTTTAAGCTTCAGGGCCTTGCACTGTTTCAAGTCAAGATCAGCTGAACATTGAAAATCCCTAAGAAACTGCACAATATCAAAGTACTAGTAAAAATGTAGATATCTCTGATCTATATGAACAAGAATGTCTTGATCTGAAGAAATAGGTTCTTGTGGGTTTTCTCCTCCTATAAGAGGAGAAGGTTCTTGTGGATTCTCCCAAGATGAAATTGACGAAGGTTCTTATGGATTCTCCACAGATGAAATTGCAGAAACCAAATTTATCCCCAATAATTTGCAATTGGATTTAGCTAACAATTTGGCTAGGACTTGGCCTTTTTACTAACTTTGTGGTCTTAATTTAAAGGTCAAATTCAAGGATTTTAGCAATCGATGTTCCTCTTGTTCCATCAGTATCAGGCTGGGTCAAAACAATTTTAACAACATGATTAGGGACATAAGTTGTAATGTGTGAATGCAAGACATAGGTTCTAAAGGCTTTGAGGGCTAGAATTAAGGCATAGTGTTGTTTCTCAATAATATCATAGCTAAGTTCAGCATCCCTCATGACTTTGGGAAATAAGTCTATAGGCTGGTCATCATCATTTGTGTTCTTCTATAAAAGTACAAGAGCTAAGTTTGTCTCAAATGCAAAAGAAAATATGCTAAAAGGTGAAAAATAATGAGGACTGGCTAATGTAGGAGCTTTAGATATAGCCTTTCTTATCTGATCAAAATCATATCTAGCAGAAACTATCCATTTCACTTCATTATTTTTCTTTAGCATATCAATTATATCCTGAACTATCTCTGCATAATTAGGGATGAACCTTCTGAGAAAATTAATCTTTCCAAGGAAGGTTTGCATCTCTTTCTTATTCGTTGGTAGAGATACGGTATGAATAGATGAAACTCTATTTGGGTCAATTATAACTCCCTCCTTGGAGATTATATGCCCTAGTAATTTCCCTTACTTTACAGCAAATAAATATTTCTTTGGATTGACGGATATGCCAAATTTCCTGCACTTGTCAAAAACCTTGCTAAAGTGTTTTGAATTATTTTCATGAGAATCAGAGAAAATAGTTAAATAATCTAAGGAACTGACAGTAAATTCAGATTTTTTACCTACAAATGTTAGATCCATGGCTCTCTAGAAATTGGCTCCTGCATTGGTCAACCCAAATGGCATTCTAGCATACATAAATGTACCCCAAGGAGTGGTGAAAGAAGTTTTGTCTTGGTCAGCTTGACTTACCATGATCTGGTTGTAACCAGAAAATCCATCTATCATAGAAATCCTATTTGCACCTAAAACTTTCTAAAGTAGATGATCGATTTTGGGTAATGGATAATTATCCTTTAAATATTATTTGTTCAGATTTTGAAAGTCTACACATAGACTAATCTCACCATTTTTCTTTCTAACAGGAAAAATGTTGGCTACCCAATCAGAATACCTTAAAGGTATTATGATATGAGCATCAAGCAACTTTTTAAGCTCTTTCTCAATGGTTGGAAGTAGTATGGGATTGATTCTTCTTAGTTTTTGTTGAAAGGGTTTTGCTTCTGGTTTCAAAGGAATCTTATGCTCAATCAAAGATGTATCATAAGTTTTTAACTCATTATAAGATGAGGCAAAAACATCTTTGTAATTTTTAAGAAGATCCAAGTATCTGATTTTTACATCCAAAGGCAAGGTTGACGACAATTTAACAATTCTTACATCATTCAAAGTCCCAATATTGCATTCTTCGATTTCTTCTTCAGGTGAATTAAACAAGGGGTTTTTAGTGACATCATTATTGTCAAATAGTTTTTCTAATGGTACTAATCGTTTGGAGATAAAATTATTAGATAATTGGATGATATCATCGTCAAGAATTTTAGGAATTAATGAAGTGTTTGGACATTGGTAATTTGATTCTTGAACATCTTTTTGTTCTTTTTCAATTTTCATATTTGAAAATTCATTAATGACTTGAAGGAAATATTTTAATTGTACATCATCCCCAAAAATATGCCAGTTTTTAAGGTTATGAGGAATTGATGCTATATACTTAACTTGAATATGGTACTCTAACAATACTGGCTCAGGGATTTTGAAAGAGCTTGCTGAAACATCTAGTGAGTTAGCATGCATATTTTCATCTCTGGGGAATAGAAGTTATGTTAAATCCTTGGAAGAATTTTTCAATTGTGTCGCAAGCTTCATTTATATTAGACCTAATCCTTAGGTGTTTTGTTTGACACAAATTTCTAACCTGCTTCACTATTAGCTCAGAATCAGAGAAGACACTCAAGTTTTGAACTTTTAGACTCTTAACTAGCTCAAGACCAAGAAGAAAAACCTCATACTCAACCACATTATTGGTGACGTAAAATTCAAGTTTACATGACTGAGTTATGTTTTCTTTATTTGGTGAGATTAAAACAATTTGTGTTGTTTCTCCTTCTTTTTAGAAAGAGCCATCAAAATAAAGTTTCTAGATATCTGATTCTACAATTTTAGGTTTGGAGACTATATTTTCAATGGCAATTTGAGTGTTTGATTAATTTTGTGAAGATAACTGAAAGAAACCAAAATCCTGATCTTCTGCATAGATAGGGTGGTTTTTTTCTTGATGAAACCTACGAACAGTATGAAGGAATTTGAATTCCCTATATAAGCTTAAATGTTCACCTCCTTAGACTGGAATAGTACCAAACGACATGTCCATCTAATGTGATCTTCCATGTTTAGCACAGCATGACCTAGATAGGAGCACGCCAAACTTGGCAGGATATTAGTGACAACTACATCTGAAACTATACTGTTAACATGTATTTGAGCTAAGGTCATAACTAGGTCTTTGATCAATCCTAGGCATGGTACTTTCTTTGAATCAAAGGTGTAAAGATCATGATAAGAATGAGTAACTTGTAACTGAAGCTGGTCCATAATTACCTTTGGCATAAGGTTATGAGAAGCTCGAGAGTCCAACATGCATTTATACAAAAGAAAGTCATGAACCTTTAAAGTTACATAAAATGGTGGAACAAATTCATCAATCATATGAGAACTAGGGCCAAACACTACTGAGGACTTTTCATCCTACAAACTAATAACGTCTCCCTCAGCATCTACACTAGAGGATTGTATCCATTTAGACACTTGATTTTTATAACCAGGGTTTTTGGAATGTTTAGCTAAAGGGATAGGGATATTGACCCTTTGCAATTCCTTTTCAAAATTGAAAGTTGTCAAAATGGTCTTGTGAGATGAAAATATTTCAGTGGATGACTCTATAGTCTCAGGCATTGGAGTTTGTGTTTGAATGGATTTTATTGCATGTTCAATTATAGTGGTAGATTTTGAAGGTCTTCCTAGACTTGATCTAGGTCTTAGATCACACTTCTTATTTAATTCTACAATTATAAATTCAGAGAATGCTTGGTATTTTGAAAGTTGAGCATCTCCTTGTTCTTGTTCAAAAGACTGAGGTGAAGATGAAGGAACTATTGCCATTTGTACTGTTGAAGAATCAATAATATTGATATCTTGAATGATTAAAGGGCTTGTATCTTGTGGCTGTTTATCATCAATCAACAAGGGTGGTTGAACGTTTTGATCAGAACCTGGTCTCTTAAGAATCTGCATTTGAGGAGTTTTTCAGAATTGAGTTTGAGCTTGAGTTCTGACAATAGTTTGCTGAGAATTTCTAGGTTGTGTTTCAATTTTCGAAATCCTACTAAAAAGGTTTCTAAGAAAAGATGCAATTTCATCAATTTTTTTTTATATTCAAGTTTATATTTGGAAGAACATGAGTCATCAATCCTAGCTTTTAACTTTCTTCCTTCTTTCTCTGCTATAGCTTTAAGTTTGCCAGAAGTTGAGCTATTAGCTTCTACCTCTATAGAATTTGTCTGCATGTTTTCTAATGTATTTGAAACCCTTTCCCCTAGCATGACTACAAATTCATATTCAAATGCTTTGGAAAATACGACTTTTGTATCTGCTACTGGTGGTTTACAATCAACATGCATTTTATGATAGAGTTTGTTAAATCTTTTGATGAATTCAACAACTGGTTCATGAGTGTTTATCTTCAATTCTTCAAAGTCAGTGAGAAAGTAAACAAGGTCTTTCTTTACCCCCCATTATTTTTTAAATATGAGCTCATTCCATGTTCTAATAGAGTCAACTCTAAGTTGCCTAAACCAGATCCTAACATTTCCTTCTAAAGATTGCACAAATAATCTCATATAAACATCTTCCTATTCTATGTTCATATTGTCAGCAAAATATAGGAAAGCTGATACATGATCCTCTGCTGAGGGGCCTATTTCTCCATCAAATCTTTGTATATGTCTTACATATCCATCAAGAAAATTTTCCAAGTTTGCAGGGAGAACTAGAACAACATACCTTGCTTGCACAATGGGTTGAAAATCCATAATAGTAGGAGGAGTCTGGGGTGATTGAGTGAATAATCATGAGAAAGACGAAGATGATGAAGATTAAGGGGATGAAGTTGAATTGGTATGTGTATTAGTATGTTGAGGAGAGAAAGAGCGAGGAGACCTCCTTGAGGATTTCAAAGGGGTTTTAATAACCAACTTCTGAAGTCCTAGTGGTAAGTCTTCCTTATTATCAAACAAAGGATTTGAATAGACAAAAAATGTCTCTTCAAGATTAGTAGAGGTTGATGGAATATAATAAGGAGTTGGGGAAATGAAGTCTATAGGCTACAATTTAGGTAAATGTAAACACAATTCTTCCTTAGATGAATATGTTTTTATAGGAATGGATGGGAATTGATATGACTGAAATGATTGTATTAAAAAGTCTCATGGAAGATCTACTCCTTTGGAGTGGAGGTCAGAAACCCTAGGAGGTAGTTCAATCCAATCAGGATGGGATAGCACAAAAGAAAAATGATCTACAGATGAGATGTCTTCAGGGTGTAAAACCGAAGACGAAGAAGCGGTTCTATGTCTTCTCCTTGAAGAGGCTCCCGTAATAAGTCTTTCTGGATCTGGTAGAGGGTTAACAATATGAGAATTAGAATGTGATCTAGTATGCTTAAAAGGAGCCAGGGTGGACCAGTGGAATTGTCAGGTGAAATATTTTGACCTATATCCTTATCCTTTATTCACCTTAAAGGAAAGGGAGAATCATTTCCGTAAGCAAAATTTAGCTTTCAATCCTTTGCTCCCCAGCAACGGTGCTAATCTGATGTTTTCCTTTGAGATAACTTAAGGTCAATTATTTATTCTAAATCATCTATAATATTTTGTTGTTTTGAGTGATTGGATGACCAATGAACTCTTTATAAATAGGTGCTTTAAACTTATACATTTTTTTTATAAAATGAAAGGTTGTTCTTTAACTAAACATGGTTAGTTTGATTTTAATGTGATGGCAAAGTAGGGCATGGAGAGGTATAATTGATTTCATATCCAAACTGGATATTTAACCATTTACAAGAAGAAATTAAGAAAAAAATGCTTTCTTAATCAACCAAATATAATCAAACTATCACAGAGATCTAGTGTAATTTATATTCAAACAGGAATTTACAATAACAAATAGTTTTGTAAATTAGTCTCGTATTTAAATTACAACTTCACAGAAGATTCAAAATGAAACTAATATTCAATCAAATTTTGAATCGGATGATTGCAAAAGAATTAATTTATATAAAGAAAACATAATAAATATACAAGATGAAATACAACTCACTTAGAGACAGATTATATGAGGCAAATCCAGAATCTGTTATTATCTCAAAAATGCTTCGGCTTTGTACAAATCTGCTTCATAACTTGTTCAAGGCTTCAACCCTTAAAAACTCAAAGGAGGAGTTATTTATACAAAATTTTACAAAAGATCTACAATCTATTTGGAATAGAATACCAAAATAGTACAAAATTACAAAAATAGAACAATATGATAGGAACCGAAAAACTGCTGAAGAGGTGGCTCCATTCTTTTGGAATTTGTTGAAGAACAGGCCTGAAAACACTCATGAGCTGTCCTAAAAATACTGTTGAGTTGTTCAGTTGTCATAATGAGAAAGTACTCAATTGTTTCACACCAATGATCCCATTTTTGTTCACTTGGGATTTCTACATTTACCAGCTTCCTGAATGTTTCATCCACCTCTCTATATCTTCCAAAATTAGGTTTGGTGAGAAACACATGCTTGATTTGATGTAATATGGTTAAATCATATTCCAAGGCTTCTAGAAAATCCCTCCCTGTTATATGTCCTTTTACTCCTGGAAATTTGGCTTTGTCTACAACAATAGCATATAAATCCTTGCAATAATCATTTAACCTAATCAACTTATCATTTAAACCTACTAATCCTGGCAATCCTTTCTGGTTTAAAACATTGAATTTGGAATGAAATCTCTTGACAGAAATCTCCAGGGTTTCACATTTACCTTCCAATTGATTGATCAAATTCCTTTTTTGTAATACATTTTTGATCTCTAAAATGGTGGTTGTTCTATCAGAGATGTTTATGTATTCTAATTCCTCTTTTCTCTTTGAATTTAAAACCTTTATCATATCTGTGGCTTCTACTGGCTTGGTCTTCAAGGATTCTTTTTATTCTTCAATCACTAGTCTGCACCCAATAATGAGTTCCTTCTACTCAAAAATAATTTGTATGGATGGTCATACATTTGTCATGGATTGACGAATATTTTTCCAAATACTCTCCTTGGCATGAGCCAAAGTTTCTTCCATCAATGAATCACTTTCCAAATTCTTGATTTTAAGCTCTAATTTGTGAGTCTTCTGCATTTCTTCCAGATACTTGGTATCATTTTTCACTTTCTCCAATTCCATATTTTGAGATTTCTAAACTAGCTTCTGGTTTTCCTGCTTTTGGATTGACAATAATTGTGGTAATATGGCTGGGTCAACTGTTGCTGATGGAGACTCAATGGCTATAGATGAGGAACTAGGATTTGTACCTACAATTGCTATTGGGACTACTATAATGGGCACCATGGAAAATTGTGTTGTTTCCTTGTTCTTAAATAGCTCTTCAATATGTTCTTCCATTTTCTTTAGCTGTATATTCTTCTCAATAATAAGCTTGAGCATATCTTCCTTTTGCTATTCAGTTTCTGCCATATCCTTAGTCAGAGGATCCTCTGTTGAAGGCAACTTCAACTGTTTCTTCAATGCAGAAATGTCTTCATCTTTCTTCCTAAGAAGTAGTTCTGTAGCTTTTACATCCTTGTGATCATATCCCACTTTAATCACAAAATCCTCTAGTGATTTTATTCTATTTTCTTTAGCTAGAGAAGAGATATTTTATAACTTAAGTTCGCACTAAACATTTGATAGAGAAGTCTTGAGTTTAGAAGAGACATGGTTGTGGTTGTCATAGTAGAAAGCAACATCTTACTAGTTTGTTTATGCATGTACATCTGGTCAATTAGATGGATTTGACTAGTGTCAAATGAAACACAATCTTCTTGTAATTAGATGATGATTTAGGGAATGGAATCTGGACTTGCAAGAAAGCCATTTGCATTTTTCCCTTCTCACTGTCAAGCGCAAAAAGGAGCCTATGTTGGGAGGTAGAAGTTTTCTTCCAGATTTGACTATACACATTGGACTTTAAAGTCTCATTTTTTTGCTTAATTTCTAGGAACATTGAAAATATGTTTGAATCATTTGAAGTGTTGGCTCTTGTTGACCGAATAATTTCTAGAGGCTCTCTAGAAGGTGAAGTTGTAGGAGTGGTTGAATTACTAATTGTGGGAGGAGTGGTTGACATATTAACTCCTGCTAATGTAGACACTTCTGGATCTCCAAGATCAATGATCACTGGTGGAGTCTCTTCTACTAATGTGATCAAGTTGACTTTAGGTTTCTTTTGCTAAAAAATGAATCCTTTCAAAACATCTTCACCGGATGAAGTTTCCTCTCTCAACCTTTTGTGTTGCTTACTCTGAGAAACTAGAGTCTGGTCAGTGGGAGTAGACACAACCTACTCATTTGCTTCTTGAAGGGTCCCATCAACCCATGTTTCTTGATCCATAAATTTCTCTATTTCTGACTTTGGAGTATGGTTGTAAGGAGTCATCTTGAAACTAACCGTCAAGGTAGAAATGATGCCAAAAGGATCATATGACAAGGTGAAACTAGGATGGAAATTCAGCTTCTTCAATAATGCATCTACTTCAACACCAGCTAATTTGGTGTTGCAAATAAATGACCCAGTCTATGCTTTAAGCTTAAACAAAGACTTTCTTTTACCTGATACAAAATGTAGCTCATCCATGTGAGTCATCTCCCTGATATATTCTAGAGAAAATATTCTCAAGGGAACATATTTAGGTAGCTTGTATTGTGCAAGCTCACAACCATATATCCTTATCTCAGTGTAGTTTTAGTATAAATACTAGTCACTAGTCTTGGGTTTTTCACTTCGATGTAGGTTCCTTTTAATTTCATTACCAATTCTAGGCTCTGTCTAGCTGTCAAGGAGCTTACCACTGGATGTATAAATGCATCCACAAATTCTGCAAATGATGAGGTGGTAAAAGTTGCTCTCACCATTGTTTTTAGTGAATCACTCATTGATTCACTCCTTGTTCATCATGATTGCCGATTTTGATTGGTAACAGATCACCCTATTGGAAAGGAAGCATGTAGACAATTACAGAGCTCTAATTGAACACTCCCTGCACAATGAAGTTCATGAATTGTTCATGTATATTATTAGCCAAAAATTGGTTGTAATTTTTATCACTCAGTATTTTCTCAAGGTTAAATAAAGAAATCCCTGAGGTAACCACAAACCTCTTTTGGAGCGTAGACTGTAGCCAACCTAAGCTTAGAGAGGGCTCTCTCTATATGATTTAGCTTTGTTTGTTTGAATTTAAGGCTAGTTAGGAATGTTCAAGGGGTTTTTGATTTGTATTGAAGATTGGGTGGTGGGGTTCTTTAAACAGATGGATAAAATGATGTCTCTAGACCATTGGGCTATGGAGTCAACAGAAGGGTAGGAGAACTAGATCAACTCTTTAAAGGGAATGTTCAAAGAGAAAAATAGCAGAGTGGAATGTAGGTCTTTGGGCTAGAGGGGTGAAACGGTTTTAACCAGAGTGAGAGATCAATTCAGAATTCTCAGACCGGGATTGAAATGAGGAACAAAGAGTAATCATAAATAAAGGGCAATTAAGAATCCTTTGCTATAGATTGTAAAGAAACAACCTAAACTAAGGAGAAAATAAGAATTCCTTAAATTAAATATCAACAGAAAACATGTATTTTCCTAACTGTTAAAATTGAGTGTAATTAAACAAATTCTGAGATAATACTCTAGCTATAGCATTCAAATTCAGATACACATTATGGAAAAACTTTAAGAAGGATAACAACAACGTGAGAAAATACTTTTTTGCACTTTTCTTAACGGATGTATCCTTTGAAATATCTGGTTTTTATTCATCAATCCAACTTGTTGGCTCAGTCAATGCTCCAATGGATTTACAATATTTTGATCGAGAAGTCTACAGAAATGTCCAAGAATCCACCCCAAAATACTTCAAATGAAGAAGTATTTCTACAATTTTTAAACTGAAATATCTTGACAAAATATCAAGATTGGTTTTACAAATATCTGAAATTGTTTTACATTAATAGAACTTAAATAAAGGACACTCAAAAATAATAATCTATTTGGCACTATATTTATAGATTGATGGTGGAAAAGAAGAGAAATTCGAACTTTATAGAAACTATTAGTTGATTATGAGGCTTCCAAGTCACCAACTATCTCCTTCCTTTGTGCATTCTGCCTCAGAAATTCTGCAAAATTAGGGCCCAGTGATACCTCTGTATATCTCAATCTGAGATAGCTATGTAGAACGTGAAAGAGGTTATTGTAGATAAGTATGCTTTTGAGATAAACCTCTTTCTGTATCCCAAAATATATTTCCATCTATTCACGATATTCTCTTCAAAAACATGTCAAAAACATGACTTTGCACAGTCTGACCAATGGGCTCTGAGGATATGCATTTATCTCCTTTTTTATAGTAAATGTGTACAAAGTGAGATAGGTTTTTGTGGATTGACCTTTTGGGAACACAAAAATCTTCTATTTGCTTAAAATGCATCTTGGGTTGGCCACAATAGTTTCTAAAAAATTATGGCTTAAACAGGAAATTTATGGAAAATGTACCATTTCTTATCTGATTTCGTCTTTTTTCACTTTGATTTTTTAATCTGATACACTTTCACTAATACTATTTAAATATCCTTTACTGTGTTTTTACCTTTATTGTACATTTTAAACTTTTACTGTGTATTTCAACAATAAATCATTGATATTTGATCAGCTTTCTGTATGTTTTAACTGTTTTTCTTTTAATTGTATAGTTTGTCTGGTTCCTCTGTTTTGACAGTCAATGTCTCTGTGTGGATGATTTCTTCTCTGTTCTATCTATAATTGTCTTCTTCTTCTTAATATAGGATTTTGAATAAATTACTTTTCGAGTCTTGGAACAAACAAGTTTTGTGACTAGTATGAAAACTATTTATCCAAATGCTAGTCTTCTCCTAATTACCTGCAAAATTCAACAATTATTAAGAAAACACAGGTTGGTAGGAAAGGAAATTGATGGCTTTTTTGCATAGGGATGTCCGGGGAAGGAGTCATGGTAACATTCTAAAAGTGATTGAAGGTCGAAATGCATTACAGAGGTTCAGGGTGGCACTAAAAGGTTTAATGGGGTTTTACTATGAAATGGGAAAAACTAATGAAAATGAGGGTTTTCAAGGTTTTAAGTTTTAACGGGAATTTTTTTGAATTTGGTACATAAATTCATATTATGGATAATAAGCGGTTTATCAGGTTGGCGGGGAGGCAGTATTAGAGGTCGCCGCACCACTTATGAGGTGAAGGTAGTTTTCGGGAGGGGTCACCTAATATAGTCTAGAGTTTGACACGTAGCCTTCGGGGGGTTGGGTAAAACCACTTTATCGAGCGGGTAACATTAGTCCATCAGGCGCGGCTGATATGGCTATGGACCGTTGGATGAGCAGGAAGTTGATCTAACTATCTATTTCTAACCTTATATCATCCAAGGGCTTAGATTAAGCTTGTGAGCTCCTTTTATTTTCTCTACCTATCTATGATCTGCCAAGATTAAACTGTTTGGTCAGCTTTTATTCTCTAACTATAAACATCAATTCAAGGTATGGAGTAACCAAGATTAAACAGTTTGATTAGCATGGATTGTGGCATGAATAACAAGTTTCACACAATCATTATTATGCATAAAAGTAAATATTAGTGGCATTTATAATTGCACATTTTCATGTTTTCTTTTTGTCTTTTGGGTTCATATATTTTGATTTTCTTTTTTGACCTTCACTAATCCTTTTCTCCTTTGATTTTTCTTTTAGTACATGCCCTCTTTAAATTTTTTAATTCTATAATATGGAAAACATTTGTAGAAAGCAAAGGTATGTACAATATTACAAGGCTTAACCTTAGTCATTCAAAATTAGGACTCCTATTGGTATAGGAACCTAATAGTGCCTCCACTTGGGGATGACAATTTGTGACAAAATGTCAAGAACTTTGAGATCAATAGCCTTTGAATTGTGACTAGAGTTACATTGTAAATTTTTCTTCTGTGATTTATTCCTTATTGTATAATCTCCGTGATTGAAAATCTTGAACTAAAATCATAGCATTTTCTGCAAACTGAAATTTGACACATGTTGTACTGAAATCTGATCTGAAATAAACTTGTTGCTGAAAAACTGAATTTATTCAAACTGAAATCCTACCTACTTACTCTAATCAGTTGTCCAACTTCTCGTAAGGTAAAATGAAATAGCCAATGCAACCATCCAAGCATCATGTACATTAGTGGATTTTGTTGCTTGTGCTTGTTTGTGATTAAAACTGAGATTTTAAAGCCAATTATAACCTTCTCAAAAAATGAGAAGATAAGGAAATACTTGATTTCCTTTGTTGACTCTAGAAACTATACAAAATCATCTTCCAAAAAATATACACTATTGTTCAACTAATTTAAGAAACTTTACAATTGTTCTGGATGGCCTCCATGCCACCAAATTGAAATGTCATCTTTATCTTTAACACCCTGTAGACTTTAAAATAGGCTTTGTGATGATATTTCTTCTGATTGAAATGTTTGACTTATGAAACCTTTATCATTTTGATCCCGAATCTGATAGTTATTTAATGAAGAACAATTCTCATTGCATTCACTATCTAACACATGACTTATGGGATGATGAAAAACTTGGAAGGATTGTTGCAACTTATTACTCATAGGTTCGAATGGGACTTCACAAATTTCTATGAGATGTTACACAAAAAATTGTCACCATGACTTTCTACAGCTTGTGTGAGTCCATCACTACTCATGCATACCTATTTTGCAAGTCTTAAGCCTCAACTCTTCCTGTCAAGCCGTGAAAATGGGAGAAAGACCTTAAAAATATCTTAAATCCTCATTTCACACTTTCTCCTAGCATTGCCTGCAGTACCGCACTCAATGATCATGTCCCCTGCGAACCTGACCACTCTGTCTGTTAAGTTATGGGTGCGAACCCCTATAAAAGTTAAAAAGGAGTGAGTTCGCTCTTAAAAACTCACCTTGGGTCACTTCTGGACACTTCTAGAAGGGATATTACGTTGGCAAGTCCACTCCACCTTGGTTCATCCATTCCATAACTAAGGGAGCTAACTCCATGATATGATGTGCTTATCCCATTGAAGGAGGAACTTATCCCTTCAATGGTGGACCTGCAACTTCCTCCATTTGCACTATAAATTCAGGCATTGGGCTAGTTGTATGGGAGGTTGCAAGCTGAAGATTCTTGAGGGTAAAGGCTGCTGGAAATTAGACTTCCTTTTTTGAGCTTGTGAGAGGAGAGATCACATATCTTTCATTTCATTTGGGAAGTGAGTGAGGCTTGTCAAAGTAGAGGAGATTCCTGCTGGACCCTGGAAAGAGCTTGTGCAACATCAAGGCAAAGGTTGTAAGGTTCTTTTATTCATAAAGTTAATACAATAAAGTTTATTTTTCTTAATGAACTGTCTCTAATGGTTTATTTTATGAGCTCCTTGATCTTCATAATGAACATGTTTTATTATATTATCTATGCAGGTGTTCTTTGATGTGTGTTTGTTTGTGTATGCAGGTTATTAAAAGGGAACTGCTTGAAGCTGCTGGAACAAAGCTGCCACAAACAAGCATTGGCCCGAGGTAGGGTCTATTACACCTCTTATTTTTCATTTATGAATTGAAATGTGTTTAGAGAAAAGTAGATTTGCTTGTGCTGCTTGTTGCTAAATATCATTTGATACCAGGGAGATTAGTCTTGTCTGCAAGAATGATTTATCCGGCCAACATGAGATGCTCATCCTTTTCTTTAGAGTTTTCATACCAAATTTCCTTTAAAAATTGAAATGATTAAAAATATAGTGGTATAGAACTTTCCTGTATTATTTGATCAGGTGTTTCAATGGAATTTGACAACTGTAATTTTGAAACTAAAGAATCTTGATCAGGAATTTTATTGTCTCCTTTATTGTTAATGTCAATACCTAAAGACTACTATTTTGTGATTGATTTAAAGTTTTCTCTGATAAATTGAAATGAAGCAAAACAAAGAGGCAAAGAAGCTTCACTTATTTCCAAATTTTCTGCACTTACTCCCTCACTTTTATAGCTGATATGAATGAGATGATCACTGTTTTCAAGCTGCTGAGACTGAATTTATTTACTTCCCAAACTAGTTTCAGATTGCTCTGTAAAGTTAGTTTGGAATTGGAGAACATAATTATCATCATACTGATCATATTCAAGCAAATCATTAAAAGAATTAATGTCATCAAACATACACATTAGGTCAACAGATTGCGTCTCCATATATTGCTCTATAAATCTATCTTCTAATCTATGGTAGTTGGAATTAGCAGGAATTTTTTCATGGATATCAACCTCTTCTTTTTTGTGAAATAAATGTGCCATGGTGATTTCGAGAAAAAAATTATCTTTCATGGTGATCTTCTGTATCCTTTCCTCTATATTTATTACCAAAATGTCGAGTTTTACCTTTGCAATGTTGTTTTCCCCTGCTTCTACTTTCAACTTTTCTCTTCTAATTTGTAGATTATCTTCTACATCTACCACAATGTTTGCATCTATTCCAGTGTTGAAGGGTTTCTTTCTCTTAGCTAAAATTCTATATCTGGATCAAATGCTTTTGGACAATGCAAGAGAGCTGAATTAGGAGGAGTTCTTATATTTGATGGCATTGAATAATAGACTTGATTAAATCTGTCAGAAAATTTTTGTATTGTTTTATTTGGATGTATTTTTAACTGATTATATTCTTCTATGATCACAAAAAGATTGACCTTGATTATCCATCTATTAAGGAAAATTTTGATAGACTGTTGGAAATTTGAGATGCTTGCAATAGGTAGATTCGTGAACCAACTCTTTAATCTACTTTGCAAAGAAAGAGAAAAAAACATGACAATAACATCATCTTCATCAATTTCAAATAATTCCAGATAATTCTCAAAACCTTGAATATGTTTCTGGGCAGTGATACCATTCTCTCAATCAAACCTAGGGAGGTACTTGTAATAATTGTTATGGAAAGCATGGAGTGTAGGAGGTAATATGAGTGGCTTATATCTATCAGGAACTTTATAAGGTATAGGAATATGTAGATGGGTTATATGAGTAGTCTTGATTGTTTGATGCTCCTTAATTGGAAAATGATCTTCATAAGTGTTAGAAGAATGCTGCTCAAATGTGTAAGGAGATTTTATATCTACAATTTTAAAGGGAAATAATAAAAAATTAATCTAAGATCTTCTCTAAAATACACTATACATTGTAAAACCTTATTGATGAGAAAGAACATAATGTCCTGGATAACAATCCAAGTTAAAAGCCTCATCTTTTCATATTGTTTTTCACATTCATTCCTCCAGTGGATTCTTTATTGTGAAATTGATTTGGAGTTGCTGGGTGGATGATTTTAACCTTTGTGTGTCTGATTAGTGTCCACCATCATAGATAATATATGAATGAGTAAAATATTTATGAAGAAAACGTTAGTCTTCCCCAGTACGGTCGCCACTGATCCAAATGGGATAGGTGGGTGGCCACCAACATCCAGGTGCATGTTGGTGGCCAGGTGGATGTTGGTGGCCACCCACCTATTCCATTTGGACCCCCACAACTGTCTCTTTCAATTTTTCAATTTCCTTAATTATAGCACAGTTTACTATTTTTAGCAGTTTTTCGGGTCCTAAACTTCCGAAGTGATTTTTCTATCAAAAAATCATCTTTTCTGCCATAGTCCTCGGAGAGATCTTTCCAACGGGCTATCATGCGCGTCAAACAGTGATAATACGACCAATTCGTGACCCTGGGAAGTTGATGTACCAACTTACCCAAAACGGGGCGCACAACTTGGCGGTTCATCTTCTAGGGTTAGGTTTTGGAATGTGAAGGGTTTTCCATTGTTTCTCAACAATAAATAGGCCTTCGAGCCTCATTGTAAAAGAGTTCAGAGGCATGTAGCCGCCACATCTCTTCTCAGAGATAAGCTACCATCGTCCTAGCTAGTTTATTTCCATTTCTGTTTGTAAGCATATTTTAGTATTTTACAGTAATGAAATGAAGTATTCTTTCTGTTGCATATCTGTGTTTATGGTTATCTCTATATTTTATTGCATTCCTATTTAAATCTAGATCAGCCACTATGTTATCACTTAGTATTTTCTCAAGGTTAAAGAAAGAAATCACCAAGGTAACCACAAACCACTTTTGGAGTATAGGCTCTAGCCAACATAGGCTCAGAGAGGGCCCTCTCTATATGATTTAGCTTTGTTTGTTTGAATTTTAAGCTAGTTATGAATGTTTAGGGGGTATTTTATTTGTATTGAATATTGGGTGGTGGGGTTGTTTAAACAAATAGACAGAATGATGTCTCTAGACCATTCGGCTATGGAGTCAACAGAAGGGTAGCAAAACTAGATCAACTCACTAAAGAGAATGTTCAAAGGGCAAGATAGCAGAGTAGAGTGCAGGTCTTTGGGCCAGAGGAGTGAAAAGGTTTTAAACAGGGTGAGGGAGCAATTAAGAATTCTCAGACCAGGATTGAAACGAGGAACAAAGGGTAATCAGAAACAAAGGGCAATTAAGAATCCTTTGCTATAGATTGTAAATAAACAACCTAAACTAAGGAGCAATTAAGAATTCTTTAACTTACATATCAGTAGAAAACATGTATTTGCCTAAGTGTTAAAACAAAGTGTAATTATACAAATTCTAAGATAATAATCTAGTTATAGCATTCGGATTCAGGTATACATTATGGAAAAACCTTTAAGAAAGATAACGACAACATGAGAAAATACTTGTCTACACTTCACTCAACACATGAATCCTTTGAAATATCTGGTCTTTATTCATCAATCTAGCTTACTAGCTCAGTCAAAGCTCCTATGGCTTTACAGTATTTTGATCAAGGAGTCTATAGAAATGTCTTAGAATCCACCCCAAAATACTTCAAATGAAGAAGTATTTAAACAAATTTTAAACTGAAATATCTTGACAAAATATCAAGATTGGTTTTACAAATATCTGAAATTGTTTTACATTAATAAAACTTAAATAAAGGACACTCAAAACTAATGAATCTATTTGGAACTATATTTATGGATTGATGGTGGAAAATAAGAGAAATTTGAATTTGATAGCAACTCTTAATTGATGATGAGGCTTTCAATTCACCAACTATCTTGTTCCTTTGTGAATTCTGCCCCAGAAATTCTGCAAAATTATGGTCCAGTGATACATTTTTATATCTCAATCCGAGATAGATATGTAAAACAAAAAATAGGTTATTGTATATAAGTATGATATTGAGATAAACCTCTTTCAGTTTATTAAAATTCAGCTCCCTCGGTTCACCATATTCTCTGCAAAAAGATGTCCAGTAATACATTTTTTAAAGATGTCCAGTGATCCATTTGTAAAAGAGGCCTAGTGATACATTTGTTAAAGTGGTTATTGTAGATAAGTATTTTATTGAGATAAACCTCTTTCAGTTTATTAAAATTCAGCTCCATTAGTTCGCCATATTTTCTGCAAAAAGATGTCAAAAACAGGACTTTGCAGGGTTCGAAAAATAGGCTCTGAAGATATGCATTTATCTCCCTTTTTGTTATACCTGTGTACAAATTGAGATAGGTTTTTGTAGATTCGCCCTTTAGGAACACAAACCCCTTCCAGTTTATCAAAAATCATCTTGGGTTGGCCACAATAGTTTCTGCAAAATTATGGCTTAAACATGAAATTTCTGGAAAATGTACCATTTATGTTTTGATTTCATCTTTTTTCATTTTGATTTTTTAATCTGATACACTTTTACTGATACTCTTTCAATATCCTTTACTGTGTTTTTACCTTTACTATACATTTTAACCTTTTACTATGTATTTAAACAATAAATCATGGATATTTGATCAGTTTTCTGTATGTTTTAACTGTTATAGTTTGTCTTGTTCCTCTGTTTTAACATCCAATGTATCCATGTGGATGACGTCTTCTCTGTTCTGTTTATAATTGTCTTCTTCTTCTTAATATAGGATTTTGAAATAATTTCTTTTTGAGTCTTGGAGCAAACAAGTTTTGTGACTAGTATCAAAACTATTAATCGAAACTCTGGTCTTTTGCTAGTTACTTGCAAAATTCAACAATTATTAAGAAAACACAAGTCGAAAGGAAAGGAAATTGATGGCTTTTTTGCACAGGGATGTCTGGGGAAGGAGTCGTGGCAACGTTTTGAAAGAGGTTGGAGGTTGAATTTACTACAGAGGTTCAAGGTGGCACTGAAGGGTTTAATGGGTTTTTACTTTCAAATGGGCTAAATGAATGAAAACGAGGGTTTTCAAGGTTTTAAGGTTTAATGGGCAACTCTTTTTAATTTGGCGTGGAAATTCATATTATGGATAATAATGGATTTATCAAGTTGGCGGGGAGGTAGTATTGGAGGTCATCACACTGCTTATGAGGCAAAGGTGGTTTTCGAAAGGGGTCACCTGATATAGTCTAGAGCTTGACACATAGCCTTCTGGGGGTCGGGGAAACCACTTTATCGGGTGGGTAACATTAGTCCATTGAGCACGGCTGATATGGCTGTAGATCATTGGATGAGTGGGAAGTTGATCTAACGGTAGTCGGGTGACAAACCTGTGCAGAGGAAATGAACGGGAATTTAGAGGGGTCCCAGGGACCTTAATCACGACGGTTTGTGATTATCGTGGGGCTAATAATGAGGTTAGGGGATTGGGTGGAACTTAATGAGGGGACTAACTTAAGTTTACCGAGATTTGGTAAATTAAGTGGGGTTTTTTGGGATATGGGGTAAATTATATAGTTTTTATTAAAACTAAGGACGGGAATATTTATATAGGGGATTTAATTACTATACGGGAAAAGGTATTTTGGGATTTTATATAATAAATTTAATAATTAATATGAAATGTGAAGGGTGGAGTGCATATTCCTTAAGTAAAAGGGTAAAGTGTAATATTTTTGCACTTCACTTTATAGTTAGGATTAAGTGTTTTTTTTTTTTTTTTTTTTTTTTTTTTTTAGTGAAATAGGATTTAGATGGGGGTTTTCACTTTTTCTAGGTAAATGGTGCTTAACTTTAGGAAAATGGGTTCTCTTAGGGTGATGAGGGGGGAATGGATTTTATGAAGGGGATTCTAGAACTTGTGTCCATAAGTCATAAAGCGAAGGTCCGATCCCACCAAAAGTCAGGGAAATGCTCTTAGCCCCTTTTCTTGAAGGATTAAAGTACTAGAATATACTTTTTGATAGGAAATTAGTAAGTATCGGGGAAAAATGAATGAGGGGGAGTTAATCACATTAACTTGTAAACATTTTCCTTTTCCTTCATAACTAATCATACATGTTGAAATATGTATCTAAGCATGATGCATGTGTTTCAATCCAATTAACTTTATAGTTCAGCGACCTTTCTTCTACTTACCCATCTCTTACCCTAACATGTATTCCTCATTTCTTTGGGTGCATTTAGGCTAGCAAACCCTTATCATCTACTTTTCTTTTATAAAACAAACTATCTATTTCTAACCTTATATCATCAAGGGCTCAAATTAAGCTTATGAGCTCATTTTATTTTCTCTGCCTATCTAGGATATGCCAGGATTAAACTCTTTGGTCAGATTTTATTCTCTAACTATAAACATCAATTCAAAGCATGAATTCACCAAGATTAAATAGTTTTATTACCATGGATTGTGGAATGATTAACAAGTTGCACACAATCATTATTTTGCATAAAAGTAAATAGTAGTGGCATTTAGAATTGCACACTTTCATGGTCTCTTTTTGTTTTTGGGGTTCATATATTTTCATTTTCTTTTTTGACCTTCTCTTATTCTTTTTGTCCTTTGATTTTTCTTTTAGGACATACCATCTTTACATTTTTTAATTCTATAATATGGAAAACATTTGTAGAAAGCAAAGGTATGTACAATATTACAAGGCTTAACCTTAGTCATTCAAAATTATGACTCCTATTGGTATAGGAACCTAACAGTAATTATACATGAATGCTTATTGTTGGTCTCTATTGAAAATGGATAAGAAACCAAGGATTACTTCATCAATAGACTAGCCATCAAGGTATGCTAATAAATAGTAAAGTAGGGAAATGCAATGTCTAGAGGCTTTAGGAAACATGGTAGATGAGTAAGATGGATTTATTTAGGGAAATTCTACATATTCAGGTAAAAATATTTCGAATATTTGGCCTCTCTGTGGGAAATTTAACTTATGGCGTAGATCAATAAGTGCTACTGGTGAGAACTGAGTCAGGGAGTCAATTTGAGGAACTAAGAGCATTTCATTTATAGTTTGAGCAGAAATGGTTATCAGAATGTCTCCATTCTATGTCATGACTTCCCTTTTCACAAGGTCATACTTGGCTTGACACCAGGTAACAAGATCATGGAATTCAAGTGTCTTCGGGAAACTATAAAAAAGGCAACAGGGACTCCCAAAACCTAATTGGATCTTGTCGGTCTAGATAATTCTGCTTAAGCCATAAGTTTAGTTCATAGAAATCAAACTCACATTTGGCCTTTGCAAATTTCAATAGTGAATCAAAAATTGGAATATGGTCAAGGTCAACTTGGGTTGGGGTGATACTACTTTCCTCTGTGGTTTGGTTCTTTGAGTTTTCTCTTGGGGCCACGGTGGTAGATAGGGAGAAATATGGTTATAAGTGACATTCCGAGAAAATGTCCAAAGGTTTTGCAATCATTGTATACCTACAAACAATGGAGAATAATCAGAAGAAAGTAACAATGAGGCTAGTTTCATTTTATTTATAATATTCGGGAAGGGGTAAAAAAAAATTTAATAACTGTAGCGACTTTAAATGCAAGGGAATAGGACTACAACATATGGATACAACAGTATGCCGAATGGGGGGATAAGCATGTAAAAAGGTATTAGACAGGAGGAATAAGCAACGGATAGGTGAGGTGTTAGCTTGGGATTGGTGGATGGATAATGACTTTTTAGTAGGGTGAAAGAGCCATTCGCGGAGTAAACCATGAGTGAATTGCAAGGCGGGGTGGGGTAGCGAGCTGTTTGTGGTTTTGTGTGGGGGGGTGCAGAGAGATGTGAGGGCGACACGTAAGGTTGGGAAGTGCACCACAGAAACTGCTTTGAGGACCCCCCCTATTGTGTTAATGTGAAATAGTGGAGGGGGGTGTGAAATCTCTCCCTATCGTTGATCTGGGAAGGGAGTAGATCAACTATCGGATCATGCACCTTTGTTATTCAAATTCCACAAGACTTTTTGTCGTCTATTGTTGGGGTCAAATCAAACTTGTGTGTTATAATCAAATAATTAATCCTAGTTAAGGAACTAATTATATATTAACACAATTTGACATTTTCTAATGTGGCACATTTTCACTAACAGCATTTTCATTTATAATAATATGAAATTGAAGCTTCTATTTTCTTTCTGATTCGCTAACATTTTCTTTTTCTTTTTCCTTCTTTGTTTAGGGTAGCTAACATCTATCGTTTTATTAATATGGATGCCTATAAAATATCAAATTGTCCTAACATTTTAGTTCTTCTTTCATTTTCATCCATATCCTAGCTTATCATTTTAAAATTATTTCTTTTGACTAATATACTAACTTAGGAAAACCAAATTATGTTACAACAGTTAGAATCAATTTTATTATTTAAAAGTGTGATCATATTTTTATTCGTCGATTTGGTCAGCCCATTTCCCTGAGGGTAATAAGTTATCGAATGGCTAAGAGTGATATTATCATTTTAATAGAAATTAAGGAATGAAAATGGGAAGAGAAGTTTTCAATTATTGGCAATAATTTTTTGAGGGAAACCATAACATAAAAAAGCATAAAAAAAATGTCTTCAACAAGAAAATTCTTGAGGACTATATCTTTTGTGTTTTTGACAATTATTGCCTCAACCCATTTCGTGAAATAGTTAGTGGAAATCAATATCCACTAGTGTTCACCACTACTGGGAGGATGAATCTCACCAATAAAATCTAGCCCACATTTTTTATTAGGAGCCTCAACAGAAATGAGTTTTAAAGGTAAAGCAACCAACTTTTTATTTCCAGCAAAGATGTCACATTGACAACATTCCCTCACCTTTTTGTGAATGTCAGAAAATAATGTTGGCCAATAAATTTTTTCCCTCGGAATCCTATTTGTAGTAGTTTTCCATGCAAAGTGTCCACCACATATCCCATCATGAAATTAAGTAATTAAATAATCGACTTGGTCAAGGAGAACACAATTTAATAAAATTCCTACTAGATCTTTCCATTATAATTTCTTATTTGTGGTATAATAGTTTACCAAATTTAACTTTAAAGAACATTATTCATATTCATTAAGATGAATTGGGAATTTTAAGGTTTGAAGAGAGCTTATGATGTTTATATATCATTCAAAGGCAACAAACCTTTGACTAATGCACATGTTAGTTTATTTAAATAACAACAACTATGACTATTTATCTAACTTCATATCCTTAACTTGTATAATGTAATTCATATGATTTGATTTGTTTAGCCATAGTGCTTCAAAATTAGCTTTGCCAAGTAACTTAGAAAGACTTTTACCCTTTAATATCTTGATGGGCTTCAATTCTATATTGTATTCCTAAAAGTTATAAAACCATCTACCCCTTCATCCCTCAACATCATGTTTAGTGAGAACATATTTTTTGTATTGGTTTGGGAAAGTAGATAATGATTCTGGAAGGTAGTATATAATCACTAAAGGCCTTAAAAAGGATTTTACTAGTGAGTAACCCTATTTTTCAATAATATTATATCAAAGCTCAGAATATTGTAATTCCTTTCTAAAGAAGGAAATGAGTTGTTTGAATCCCTGGAAATTCTTCTGAAGGAGAACGATTGAATAACATTGTGTTCAAAGGTGAAAGGAAAGACTAAAATGTCTTTCGCATAATATGTACTTGCAATGACACATGCCTCCATTAAGGAATTTTTAACTTGGGAGAAATATTACATGGATTTGTCAGTCAACTTTATCGCATTTCCTTTCTTAAGAATTACAGTTATATTTTTGACAACATCGAAAATATTTGGTATAAACCGACATAAAAAGTCATTTTTCCGAATGAATGATGGGATCTCCATTTTGGTTTTTGGGAAAGGACTTTTTCTGAATGCCTGGATTCTTTCTAGATCTACATGAACCCCCTACTTTGATACTATATGACCAAGTAGTTTTTCTACAATCATGGTGAAGAATGATTGGCGGGGATTAGGTAAGAGGCCATGGCACTTTTAAAAACATTCCCTCAGGTGATCCAGATGTTTTGAATCAGGATTCGAGTATACTTTCATATTGATGGGTCATGGAAAATGTATGCTTTTCCTCCTCATTTACTTGATTAATCTTATGGCTTTTATGAATTTTCTCTTATCTAGAATATATTCTCGAAGAAAGACCATGAAAAACAAATACAAATCACTGTTGAACAAGTTACATGCTTTTAGCGTTAAAAGCCTAAGTTTTCTTTTGTTTATGCACAGGATGACTGGATTGGAGAACTGTTGTTCCTTTGGATAAGAAAACAATTCCAAGGAAGGAATATGGTGTTATTCCAGCTGCATGGGCCAAGCTAAAGATAGGAGGAAAAACATGAAATTGATGTGGAAAATCCAATTATTCAACCAATAAATTCTGAGGATCTTCTGATCCTCAAGATAAGCTTCGATTTTGCTAGCATTTCAATAGAGAATATCTAACACTAGTAGATGAAAAGGAACCATAAATTTTGTAATCATTGTCAATTTCCAGCAAGACTGTGAATGTAGATTCAACCTTAAGGGTTGTAGTGATTTTATGATTTCTTTTTGATAGTTAATGAAAAACTTGTAGTTTCACATTAAATCCGTGTATTGAGATTCTATAGCAGTTCCTTCTAGAGGCTTTGGTTCTGATCACTGGAAACATCTATTGCTCATTTTTATTATGTTAATTACTCTTTATTGTCAAGATTTACATTGTTGTTCCTTGTATAGGTTGAGATAGATTAAGTTTTATATCTCGGTGAATGTCGCTTTTATAATTCAGACTGAAGTAAATATTGTATTTGATTGTTGTTTTCTCTTCGTGTATGCTTTCTGCAATTACTTCTAGCTTTGGGTGATCCTTGTGATTAGAATGATTTGTGTAGTTTCCTTTAATAAGTGTGGATTTGATTATTCAATTTGATTTCCTTTTTGGAATTTATAATATTAGATTGAGACCTTTATCTGAAAGTAGTTTTTGATTGATTTATCTTTCCAATTTCGAACCATAGAATAAATTATGTTTTTATTTTGAATTTCTAGAGCCAATGTGTTTCTGAGCAATTGTTTATTTATGCAATGATTGGTTAGGATTTAGGATTAATTACCTGCATCCCAATGTCTAGTTGTTATCGCACAAACAATGCCAACAGCCTTGAAATAGAAAGATGAATACCAGGTTGACATGTTAATGTTGGATTAAGATTGATTTATAAAGTCATCTGAGTGCACCAACATTTTGGTGTCGTTGCCAGGGAGGTTTTCACAATAAAAGTTAAATTGTATCTCTAAAAAGAGTTGGGTATTGAAAACGGGAGGTGAGAACCTACATACATAGCAAGAAAAAAGTTTGTTCCTAGTGCTCACTCTTAGTAGATACACAGAGGTTGTGAAAGTATGAATCACTAGGAGAAGAAACACACCAATAGATCAAAAATCAGTACCAAAAAGCAGCAAAGCCCAGGAACCAGTGACCCTTAGGAGACCGACATTTATAGAAGAAATCATTTGGAGAGCTGAACCTTAGGTGTCAATACGACCCTAGACACTATTTGGAAATGGGTCTACTTTGGTCCCTCAAGCAACGGAATCACCAACTACAGCTTATGCTAAGATCCATAAAAAAGCTAAAGGATCTGTGCAGATTTTTCAAAATACAAATAATATACACTCTAGTCCTTCACAAGGGGGAAATTTGTGTAACTTAAATGAAGGAGAGGGAGAAACTAGTGGAGCTACTAAAGCAGACCACCATCCATCTAAATTAGTATCTCCTATGACCCTAGCTGAAAAGGAAGTACATAATATCCTAGATCTGAGTAGTGTAGTAAAGCCCCTTAGAATTTTGAATACTCCATCCACCCCGATAACACCTCCTGACCAAAAAATCCCCGAAGATTATTGGCACATATTTGATCAAATGGAAAATCAACCACCTCAAGGTCAGATCTTGATGTTGGAATACCCTATTGTCAACTGAGTAGCCAATGCCTCGATGAAGGCCATTCCTTTACAAAAAATCCCAACCTTTCAGAGATGACCTCAGAGGATCCAGATTCTTTTATATTTGAGTTTGATGTCCTATGCAGAGTATATGACTACACAATTGACCCTCAGAAATTTAAGTTGTTCCCTTCTACCTTAAAGGGAACAATTTTATGATGGTTTATGGGTTTAGGTGGAAGTACCATTAAATCCTGGGATGAAATGAAGGATGCTTTTCTCACCAATTACCAGGACTAATGTAAAAATAGAGATCTAAAGGATGAAATCTTCAAAATGCTTATGAAGGACAATGAAACTTTAGAATAATATGTTTAATGATTTTAGTATAATTTGTAGAGATACCCCCACACCACATTACCAAAAACAGTCTTAAAGCCATTTTGATAAAGGTAATGAGAGAATAATGGGTAGAAAATTTAAATCTAATGGGAAAAGGTGACATTTATCAAGAGGAATATGATGAAATTGTTCGATTGTGTATCAGGTGTTCATAGTGTAGCGCACACATCAGACTACAAGGAAGAGATTCGATCACTAGAGGACAAAAACCTCCCATCGGAGGCGTGACGAGGACAGAGATCAAAAACCTCTTGGAATTTTTAAGGACATATATCCTGGGCACACTAACTACACAGTTTGACGTCTTACATGCCAGAAAAACACAAGCTGAGGCAGAAAAAATGCTATTCATATTTTGTCCATGTTGTCAAAAGAAGCACAGTTAAAGAGAATGTCCATTGGACATGATTCATATGTGCTCTATATTCACCAAGGACCATGCAATGGATTAGTTTCCATCACTTCCCAAATTAAAAGCAATGTTCAAAGAATCAGAGGAATTAACATAGCCGACATACTTAATGGCTCAATGTCAACAATGGAAAGCATGACCCTTAAGTATGCCACAAGACCCTTCTCTGTTATTTCCTATGCAATATAATCAACAAAAATATCCTGTGACAACATGGTAAGGTCAACCACCCTTCTCTGCCTGGAAATCTCAATAGTATTCCATGTCACCCTGGCCGAACCAACCTATTCCAGGAGCTAGTTGTCCAAATTCACAAAGTTGTGCCCCCTTCTCACGAAATTTAGGTAGTAATCCTTACCCTTCATAGTCGGGTGCTTCCACCTCACAGAAACCAAATTGGTCTCAAAACTCGTAGTACCCTATGGGGATGACCAATCTACCCATGAGAACTGGTTCTCAACCTCATCCCACATTACCAAGTCCATTCTAGAACCCTCAGCCTTCAATATGCCCACAATTTCCACCTCAAACAAATCTGAATCCTAATAATAAACCATCTCAATATGTATAGATTCTTGAGAATTCATAAAATGACACAGAACTAGTATAATGTAGTGAGCTTCGGCTAAGGACAGGGCACATTATTACTATAAAAGAAAATAAAGAGATTGAAAATGAAAAACAACCTGCAATAAATCCTTCGACTGTGATTGCCACAAAAATTAAATAGGGAGAAGACATAGTTGAGCAGTAGAATATCAGTAAAATTATAATTTATTCTCCCCCATTTCCTGAGAAACTAGTGATAGCTAAAACTATTGTCTATCCCAATTTTGATATCTTATGAGAAATGAAAATTTTTTGTATAAAGATTCCGCTCCTTCAAGCCATACATGACATCCCGATTTATGGAAACGCAATTAAGGAATTATGTGGGAAGAAGCCTAGGAGGAAATTTAAAAATCCACCAATAGTACATGTGGCAAGAACTTTCTCTGATTTGCTTTTGGGTAAAAAAGCACCGAATAAATATGAAGACCCAGGAAATCCTATAGTAATAGTTCAAATACAAGGTTGCACCTTTCCAAACATAGTAGTAGATCTTGGGGTAGCCATTAATATTCTAACTGTTGAAACCTGCAAGGTTCTGGGCAATACATACCCATCTCAACATTATTAGAACTTGCCAACAAATCAGTAGTTAGACCTCAAGGCACCTTACAAGATGTGACTGTCTCTTACAACTCCTCGGAATATCCTATGGACTTTCTAGTTATCAACCAAAGAAGTAGGGTAGATGGACATCCTTTGATATTGGGTCGATCTTTGATAGCAACAACAGGTGCTTATATAGGATGTCATGCAGGGAGCATGACTACCACTCAAGGAAATGTTGTGAAGAATCTTGTTTTGTATCCCTCAGCTAAACCAAGTCTGCCTATTGTAAATACTCAGTTACACCCTTCTAAGTATGTGGAAGAAAACATATGCTCTCCTCTCACACTAGAAGAAGCTCTTGAATTTAAGACTCAAATGGAAGATGATGTGATTAATAACTTCATTAATAGACTAGTTTCCACGATTAATCCAACATATAAGTGATAAAGGCCATCCTTGATAATGAAGCACAGCGAGATCCCTTGAGGGACATAAATGATTAGCATATACCCACGATTGTTGTTTATAACAACAAACCAATTGTGATTGAACCAGGTAAAATTATTAACATTAACGATAACTTGGACATTCATCAAGAACAAAGACTTATTCAAGTACTTCATAAATATAAAAGAATATTTTTCCTGGGAACACTCAGATATGGAAGGTATAGATCCTCAACTATGTACCCATCATATTTAGATTGATAAGGATGCTCGCACCATCCGACAACTTCAAAGGAGGTTAAATTCGCACCTCAGAGAAATTGTAAAAGAAGAACTGCAAAAGTTGTTGGATGTAAATTTTATTTATCCTATCTCAAATACTGAGTGGGTTTCCCCATTGGTAGTCATTCCTAAGAAAAATGGGAAATGGCCAATTTTCGTGAACTATAGAAAACTGAACAAAGCCACTTAAAAGGACCAATTCCTTCTTCCTTTTATTGATCAAGTTCTCGATACCTTAGCAGGGAAATAATTTTTTTTCTACCTTGATGGCTTCAATGGCTATAACAGATTCAGATTTCCCCTGAAGAACAAGATAAATATATTTGTAATTGCCTGTGGGGTACGTTTTCATACAGAGTTTTACCCTTCATTTTATGCAATTCCCCGGCGACATTTTAGAGAGCAATAATGAGAATTTTTTTCGATCTCATCAACGAAGAACTTGAAATTTATATGGTTGATTTTACCCCCTATGGAAGTGACTTTGAACAGGGCTTATGAAATCTGGAAAAGGTACTTGAATGATGGATTACTACCAGGTTATGCTTAAGAAACATAAAGTATCACATGATGATGAACGAAGGTGTGGTTCAGGGACACTACATCTTTGAGGCTGAAATATAGGTAGATCCAACGAAAATAGAGGTAATTGTTGCACTACCCACACCCGTCACATAGACTAAGGTAAGTAGTTTCATTGGATATGCAAGATACTACCATAGATTTATAGAAAACTTTCCAAACATTGTAGCACCTTTATATGTCTTAACAGGTAATGTTGAATTTAACTGGTCTGACAAATGTGATGTTGCCTTTCTACATCTAAAGAAATTGATTTCATCCGCACTAGTATTATGATGACTGAACTGGTAGATACCTTTCCATATCTCTATAGACACATGAGACACAACTATAGGCATTTTACTTCGACAAGAAGAGGACATGAAGCCCTACATTATATATTATACTAGCAAAACTATTACCCCTACTGAGTTAAATTATATAGTAACAGAAAAGAATTATTGGTTGTTATACATACTATCAATAAGGTTAGTCATTATATAATAAGTATCTAGTTTTCATCTACACTGACCACTCTGCTATCAGGTACTTGGCCAACCACTAATGGGCGAGTAACTCAATGATTGTTGTTACTATAGGAGTTTGATATTAGCGTAAAGGATTGGCCAGGAAAATAAAATCTTGTCCATGGACTTCTTGCCTCGGATGCCTAAGATGAATGATCTGTTATCAGTAGATGACCAGTTTCCATATGAGCACATGTTTGTTGTAATTATTAAAGTGCCTTGGTATGAGGATGCAGAGAATTAATTAGCAGTTGGGAAGTTACTAGCACATCTGTCGCAAAAGGTAAGGAATCTAATTGTCCAGCGTAGTGCCCCATTTTCATGGATTTTTGGGTAACTTTTCAACAGTATATCCAACTTACATATTCAAAGGTGTATTCGAGAAGATGAGGTCTATGATATCCTAAAGGCCTATCATGATCATCCTTGTGGCAGACATTTCACAAATCACAGAACCGGGCATAAAATCCTTTATATGGACTATTGTTGGCCCACCATATTCAAAGATGCAAAGAAATATTTTCAAGTTTGCGATAGTTGCTAGAGGATGGGTCATCCTAGCCAGGCTGATGAGATACCATTACAGCTGTAGTCGATGGTGGAACCCTTTGAAATATGAGCACTTGACGTTGTTGGGCCCTTTAATCCATCATCAATTCAAAAGGTCTATATACTGGTTGCCACAAAGTATGTCACTAAATGGATAGAAACTGTAGCCTTGCCATGGGCCACAAAAGAAACATGATCAATTTCCATTTTGAACTATTCATATTATATGGCTTACCAAGGGAGGTAATAACCAATGGAGGATCACAGTTTACAAGACATAATATTTCAGCCACTTTGTGAAATCATCATATCAAACATTGAGTCACCCCTCCATATCACTCATAGGTAAATGGATAGGTAGAGAACACCAACAAATTCCTATAATCGATCTTGAATAAGAGAGTCTCGAAAAATCAATGGAATTGGGCCGCTAAACTTCCAGAGGCCTTATGGGCCTGTAGCACAAATACTACTAGGTAGTCCCTTTACCAACTTGTTTTTGGCAAAGAACCAATCCTCCCAATATCTTTTGAGATAAAGACTCTTAGGACAACCCAGGAGGTTGGACTAGATCTTACAAAGGCCCAAACACAATGACTTTAGCAATTAAATGAACTGGATGAAACACAATTACTTCCCCACCAGCGTACAATAATTATTCAACAACAAAGGGCCAAGTGGCATGATAGGCTTATTAAAAAGAAATCATTTCAAAATGGTGATTGGGCACTCCTCTATGACTCTAAATTTCATGAATTCCCATGAAAAATATAGACAAGGTGGCTCAGCCCTTATGAAATTCAAGAAGTGCATAATAATGGCACCATAACTTTTATCAGCATTGATGGGTCTAGTGCTCCCTTTCTAGTGAATGGACATCAATTGTGAATTTATCACCAACCACTCATAAAGGAGTCTTTCTATTAGTAGGTAATTAATGATCCTACTCTCCAAATCAGAATTTCACGGGATGGTGACCCAGAAGGTTCATTTCCATAAAAAAATTGTTTTCTTTCCATATTATAAATAATCTACAAATTTTCCTTGAAAATGGTTGAGAAATTTTATTTTTCTTTCTTTTCTTATTTAGAATAATAGAATTTTTATACAGACAATGTTTTATAATTGATCATTTTTCTCTCCTTGAAGCATAGTTGTTGTTCCCTTCTTGATGAAACATATGTTGTTCCCTTCTCGAAGAAACAATGTTGTTGCCTTTGTGAAGAAATAGTTTTTGTTGCCTTTTAGAAGGAACAATTGTTGTTCCCTTTTAGAAGAAACATTTGTTGTTCCCTTTTCAAAGATACAATTGCTGTCCCCTTTTCAAATAAATAGTTGTTGTTCCCTTTTAGAAGAAACAATTGATGTTCCCTTTGCGAAGAAACAATTGTTGTTCCCTTTTAGAAGAAACAATTGTTGTTACCTTTTCAAAGATACAATTGTTGTTCCCTTTTTGAAGAAGCAGTTGTTTTTCCCTTTTCGATGGAATAATTTTTGTTCCTTCTATGACGAGATAATTTTTGTTCCATTTTCAAAGGAACATCTACCATTCCCTTTTCGAAGAAGAAGCTATAGTTCCTGAGATAATTGTTCTTCCCTTTTCGAAAGATCAGTTGTTGTCCCCTCTTCAAATGAAACATTTGATGTCCCTTTTGTTGAAAGAATAATTATTGATCCATTTCCATGAATGATTTTTGTTCCCATTACTATCATTCCATGTTGGTCATCATTTTTGGTTATGAGTTTGATATGAATCCTTAAAAGCATTAACCTTTGTATCATCATTATTTTTAGCCTTTTGGTGAATAATTGTTTTTTAAAATATGACATGCTCTATCTACTTGTGTCTATTTTTTGGATACATTATAAACTGTTCATGTTCTATCCCCACCATACTAGTTTTTCTCTTATTACACATTCAAATGGTGGATCCTTTAAAAAATATGATGAGGAAACTAAGGCATATTTCTCATGGCATTTTTTTTACTTTTTACACCATCCCTAACTCTTAAGGAGTTGATGAGCCTCCTTTAACTTCTAAAAAGAGGAGACAAAAAAAATATATCAGAAATATATTAAGTTAATTTTTTTCTCAAAAGGGATAGGGGGTCTCATCATGAGCCATCCTACCACAATCATATGAAATTAACATAATTGACATTCCCATTATGGCTACCAAACTAGGGTATTGGCCTTGTGACACTAAAATGTTAAAGGACAAGATGTCTCATCGCGAGCCAGTCTGTTCACTTTTTTATGATCCAGTGAGTGGCATTGTTACTATCTGGTCATCCTGTGAGAGCCATTTCCTTTTTGAGGGAAATCATTTTTATAAGTTAGGGATACTTGCTCATTTTTGGGTTAAGAGACAACCCTATTGATCCTATGGATGCATGTTGGCAGCAGTGGCTCTGCCTATGGTATTGAAGTATACTTTGAAGTTGTCAAACTCTTATTATGTCCTTAATTCTTCTTTATTAAATAAAAAGGGAGAAAACACCTTTGATTAGCGATTATATCCTTAATAACTGGTATGGGTGACATATTTATATTACATGATCCATGTCAGCATTATCCAATCATCCGACATTAGTAGTAATAAATTTAAAATAGTGCTTCGTCATATTTCGTCACACATACTCCAAAAGGAAAATATCTTTCAATGATGTATATTCCATATGCTTTATTTCTCATGATATTTTTTGACTAATCGTATGGTTGTGCATTCATTGCATTTAATTATTTCCATATAACTACCCTGACCACCTTTTAATGTATTCATGATGTTGTATACCTTTTCCCTTCCACATGCTTCAAAGGTCGTGGTCGACATTTTTCTTATTAAAGGGGGACGGTCATACATTATGATGATATGAAAGTGCAAAATTAACAAAATCCACCATACCTATTGATGTGATGGGATATTATTACTAAGAATCTGTACTTACTTTTCATTCCTTATACTCTTGCATGTAGCTTAACGTATGTTGTTTCATTACGAGAATTGTGGGATTCAATAGTGCATGCAGGTTTGCAACTGTGATAAGGAAAATAGCAAGTACGCGTGGCAACTCTCTTCACAGTGAGCCTACACTATAACAAATCACCACGCAAGCCTGAGATATTCTATAACGTGAAGGATGGCCATAATATCTTTCTTGGTTGTAGGGGTTTAATGATGATATTGTTTCAGAATTCTTACAAAATCTACAAAACGAGAGCACTCTCAAAGGTAGGACCATAGTAGTAACTGAAGCCATTTTGGCAAAGGTCATAGACCTCCCTACATGAGGCATAAAATTCGTAGAAAATCACATGGCACTCCATGAAGTTGTATAAATATTCAAGGATATTAGTGAGGAATTAGTTTGGAAAGGAAAAGGTATGTGTCCTACATCTCTTAGCAAGCCATGGTGTGAACTGGCAAGGTCATCCATAAATATGTCACATGCGACAACTGCCATGATGTGATGAGGCCTCGACACCTTAAACTACTAGCAACATTAAAACAAAATATAGTAATCAATTTTCCATTCTTCCTGAAGTTGTTATTACATGAAATTGCTAGTAGAGTGAGGAAATAAAATAACCCACAAGCTACAGTTAGTCATCATGGTTTCATAAAATTGATAGTCACCAAGGAATTAACTCAGTTGCATCTAATGTGAGACAATGTTATAAGTACTAATGTGCCACCCCTGAAAGAAATCCATGAAAATGCCCAGCCTGAGGAAGAACATTAGTATACGGAGGTACAAGCCCCAAAACGGAGACAAAAAAGGAAAACCACTATCTTGACATACATTACCTTAAAACGAAGACGATGTGAGTGAATGATCCAATGGAGAAACATTAATGTAACCCTAGATGAGGCAAGATAAGTCCATGAATCCCATGATAGGCAACGAGTCAATTTTCATAAGGATTATGAAGAAGAAGCGGCACAGGTCTTGGAAAATTTTGGAACCCTCTTTGAGGAGATAGGTCAATTTGAGAATCCACAAGAACCAATCCCTAATCCCACCTCTTCTACTTCTCCTCATAGTTATAACCACACAGAGACATTAACTTCTTCCGAAAATGACAAAGATACATAGGAATTGGAAGGAAAAAAAAATCTATAGCTGAAACCCAAGAGCCTAAAGCTAATTTAGAATATACAAACTCAATTGAACAAATCCCTAAAAATGTTGAGGATCTTGAAGCTAATTCAGGAGATACAACCTCACTTGAGAAAAACCCTAACAATGTTGAGGACCCTGAAGCTAATTTGGGAGATACAACCTTACATGAACCAGAGCTTGACAATGTTGAGGAGTGACAAGATAATTTGAGGGACACAATCTTACTTGAACGTGATTGAGATGATTTCAAAAGTTCTCCTATTTTTGAAAATATTATTGCTGGTCCTTCTTCCCTAGTGAATAAACCCATTGTAGGAACAAAGAAGAGAGATGATCATAAGTTGGAACTGATGAATAACGAAAATAAGAAGCTGAAAAGAAAAATCAAGCAACTTAGGAAATGGCTAAAAGACTCTAAGGAAACTTATAAGAAGAAAGTGGAGTTGAAATCAACAGGAACCAAGAGTGAGAATTTTCTTAATTCCACTAGAATACAAATGGAAATCATCAACACTTGTCCAAGAGGGACTGAAACAAAGGATGTTTCTACTAGTTATGTAGAGATGCAAAGAGAGTTTCCTCCTTCTATGTAATTAATCGAGGCAACTATTCAAACAAATCTTAAAACAAACCTTTGTGTTCCTGTGTCAACAATGGAAATAACCATTTGAACAGATTCTGTAGCAACTTGCAGCAAGACTACTTAGACTGAGGATATACCTCTATATACCCCTTTGGTAGTAGAGGCTATTATTCGAAAGTTAAAGATAACACTAGTAGAGTTACAACAAGTTCTACAACAACATCAAAAAGAAGTAGTGCCTTTAAATAAATGCGAGGAGTTACTGAAAAACTTTATGGCTTGACTACAATAGATGATGAGATACATGCTAGTATCAGAGCAGAACACAAGAAAGTGGAGGAAGTACAAGGATAGTTTTAGAAACTCTTGGAGAAAATCAAAATTATTTGTTATGTTTATTTAGATGCACTAGCCTATAGGTCACCTACTATAAACTATGCAATTTTTCTACTTGAACAATATTTTTTGTTAAAAGTTAAGGCTATTAGAGTGGGTGAGCCTTTTGAGTTTAGTTATTCTCTTGACTTTATTAATGCTACCAAAAATAGACCCAGGATGTAAAATATTTTCTCTGTGAATTATATTTACATAACTATTTTCTGGAATATGAAAGGGATGCCAATCCCAACCCCTTCAATTGGGATGTCGAGTTGAAGGATTTCATATCCTTTGCCAAAAGCGTCTCAAATGGGCTAAGGCCCATGATACATTCAAGACGAGAGAAAGTGGATTGGATCTTTGGGTAAGAGGTGAACCTACAAGAACCCCCCACATCTTTATACAACATAAAAGGTTTATAGGATAGGAAAGGGTGGTGTCTACCTTGGGCCCCATCCACATAGACATTATCAAGTCTGGTTTGGAATATTTTGAGGACATTAGAGAAGAAGCTCTCCTCGCTAAAAAGCGAAGGTGGGCAACTTCTCCCAACGGTGTCAGAAATCGAGAACCCTTTGGCTAAAGAAACTTTAAGACAACTACAACTAGACTCATCTGCTATGGTAACATTTTCATGAGTGAGAGTCCTACTTGGATTGGAAGTGGTTACAAAACCCCTATTATTTGGTATACTCCTCATGGGTATCATTGTGATTATGAGCTATTATAATATCAAGAAGGCTGAGCATTCGCAATACTTAAAAATAAAAATGATTTTCAGCTCTACAAGGAAGAAACATATCATGCATATTCTTTGACTCAGTTGCATCTTAATTATCTTATTGCATGAGGACATGCAAAAAGGTAAGCTAGGGATTATGTTGGGTTGTGGAAAAGGTACGTTTTTCCTTCTCATTTACTTGATTAATCATATGGTTTTCATGAATTTTCTCTCGTCTTGAACATAATCTCGAAGAAAGACCATCAAAAATGAATAAAAAGCATTATTGAACAAGTTACATGCTTTTAGCATTAAAATCCTAAGCTTTCACTTGATTATGCACAAGATGACTGGATTGGACAACTGTTGTTCTTTTCGATAAGACAACAACACCAAGGAAGGAATATGTCGTTATTCCAATTGCACAGGTCAAGCTAAAGACAATAGGAAAAACATGAAATCAATGTGGAAAATTGAATTATTCAGCTGAGCAATCTAGAGGATCTTCCTGGATAAGCTCTGATTTTTCTAGTATTTCGTATAGAATATATAACACTAGTAGATGAAAAAGAACTGTAACTTTTGTAATCATTGTAAATTTCCAGCAAGATGTGAATGCAGATTCAACCTTAAGGGTTGTAGTGATTTTGTAATTTCTTTTGGACTATTAATAAAAAACTTGGAGTTTCACATTAAATCCATGTATCGAGCTTCTATAACAGTTAGTTCTGGAGGCTTTAGCCTAGTCATTGGAAGATCTACTGCTCATTTGTATTATGTTAATTACTCTTTATTGTCAAGATTTACATTTATGTTTTTTCAATAGGTTGAGATAAATTAAGTTTTATATCTTGGTTAATATCATTTTTACAATTCACAGTGAAGTAAATCTTGTATTTGATTGTTGTTTTCTCTTCACATATGATTTTTGCAATTACTTCTAGATTTGGATGCTCCTTGTGATTACCGTGATTTTAGTGGTTTCCTTTAATAAGTGTGGATTTGATTATTCAGTTTGATTTCCTTTTTGGAATTTAGAATATTAGATTGAGATCTTTGTCTAAAAGTACTTTGCAATTGATTTATCTTTCCAATTTCAAACCATATAATAATTTATGTTTTGCATTTGAATTTCTAGAGTCAATGAGTTGTTGAGAAATTGTTTATTTCTGCAACAATTGTTTGGGATTTAGGATTAATTACCTGCATCCCAATCTCCAATTTTTATTTCACAGACAATGATAAGAATCTTGATATAGAAAGAAGAATCCTAGGTTGACATATTAATGTAGGACTAATATTGATTTATAAAGTCATCTTAGTTCACGAACACATGTCATCTAGGTATATGACAATGAAGCAATCATTTTCATTTGCAAAATCTATAGATTGTTAAAAGGTATCCCAAACATTCATAAGTCTAAAAGGAATATACTCATACATGAACATTCCCTAAGGGGTCCTAAAGGTTGTTTTGTGCCTATCTTACTTATGGAAGGAAATATGGTTGCAGCAAGAGAAACCATCCATCATTGAGATTCTGTGATATCTAACCACTCTCTGTAAGATGTGATCCATCTTAGGTAATGAATGATTATCCTATAAATATGCCTTGTTAACATTTCAAAAATCTACACAATACCTAATATCTCCATTCTTGTTCCTCACACGAACTATGTTGGCAACCTAATCAAAATATATGAGAGGTATAACGGTTTTGCAATATAATAAGTTTTTCATTTCCTTTTCAATCAAATGAAGAAGAAGAGGGTTTATTTGTCTAATTATTTCTCAGAAGGGCTTTACTCCCTCTTTTAATGGCATTTTGTGTTTGATAATTTCCTTACCAAAAGCATTCATATCACTACAAGTCCAAGACAAAACATTAGAAAAACATTTAAAAAGGCTTACATGCTATTTTTTTATTTTCGCTAGAAGGGTTTTAGAAAGGTTTATCAACTTAGATTTTTGTTTTGTACCCAAATTGATCTGTTCGATTTCTACATCCAATAGTTTTAGAAGGGGAGAAGAAATGGATCCTTTCTCATAAAATATTTTCTTCAAGGGGATCAACCCTCGAGGAATATAATTGTTTTTTAATTGTACTACGTCATGCTTTGCAATTTTTTTTGAAAAAAGGTAGGTCATAATGATGTTGTTTTCCATTCTTATCTTCTTCAATATAAAGATAAGAAAAATCACTCACCATTTTGATAAATTATTTGATTTGTTTATTGTCCTCAAACACCTGCCAACGTTTTACATTGTCAAGTATTGAGGGGTGGTATGAAATTTGAATTTTTCACTTAAGTATTTGTTGCTCTGGAGGAACAAACATATCAGTTGTAATGGCTAAGGAATCAAGGAATTGATTGATTTCTCTAGGAATGATAGTGAAACTCATAGCTGAATATTAATTTGCTACCTGGTCTCAAACCAGATTTCTATAAGTTCTGTGTCTAGGATGTTTGGTTTCTCATTTATTTGTTACATTTTTATTAGTATCTCAAACTCACCAAAGACCAAAAGATTCTAAATACTAAGCTTGCAAACCATCTCCAGACCTAGAACTAATGCCTCATATTCATCTCTGTTACTGGTAGTTCTGAAATCGAGTTTAAAAGGGAAGGTTACCTTTTCCTAGAAAGGGGAAAGTAGAACCACACCAGACCTAGATCCATTCTTGGACGAGGCACCACCAAAAAACATATTATATTCTACAATGTTTTTAGGTTGTTGCTTTTTACTGATTAAATATTTTTCTTCATCACTTAATGTCAAGACAAAAGTTCCTAAATTTTTATCAAAAGCGTAAAAAATAATTGTTTTTCTTTTTCTTTTGATCTTATAGTATAGTCCAATCATGATTCAAAGTATAATAGATAGGTCTCTGCTCTGAAGAATGGAATATTTGCATAGGATACATCAAGTTGAAGGGAGCCTCCCAATTTGACTCCCCAGGACCTAGAGAGAAGCATCCCATAGTTTGGAGGGAGATCGACCACTTTGACATCCATTACTACGCTTTTGATAGGAACTTGATATATAAATACTACGAGATCCTTTACCATCCTCAAACATTTGAATTTCCATGAATAAAATGAATAAATGTCTTTGTATTTATGATTAATGTCTAAACCTAGTCTACCAATTATGTGTTTTGGAATTAGATTGTGGGACATCCCTCAATCTTACATGAAATTGTGTCAAGTTAAGTCATGGATCTTGAGAGTGATATAGAAGGGAGGAAATAAAATATCATATTTGTCATTGTGAAAGACAATAGTTATTCTAGACCCATCATCATATATATCACTTACATCATTTCCTTGTATATTATCAGTTAGATTTTCAACATGTTCAAAAAAATTATTAACCTCTTCCTTGTAAGCAGGAATTTTGAGAATTTCAGTTAAAGGAAGTTTTATTTCTTAACTTATTTGATTCATTTTGTAAATTGAAATTTCATGGGGCATGGTGTTGATTCTCATCTTGTTCCGCTGATTTAATATCTTGTATATATACTATTTTCCCATCTTTAGGGGGGAGATCCTTTCCATATTTTATTTGCAATTTTTGTTTTGCATCCTTTGGTTTTCTTTGTGTGGCCCCAAATCATATTTGTGTTGGACTTGGGACTCCAAATGATGAGATAATTTTTCAAACTGGGGCCCCCAAAACTCTATATCCAGATACATAATATCCCTTTTTCAACGCTTAACTAATCAAAACCTAAAGAGTAATTGAGGTAGTTTAATTTAGGGTATTCTTCTCCTTCATGATTGGCCTGTTGGATTTCTATTTCATCATTATAGTCTTCTGGTAGATTGGTGTTATTCCTTAAGGGAGGTTGAACTGGGGGTTCCTCCCCTCTCTTACCTCGTTGGATAATTTGTGGATTAAAATATATGCAATAGGGTGGCTAATTTTTTTTATGTTTGATTGGGGTTTCTATTTGGTATGTTTTGTTGGAAATTTCAAGGTGGAGGTGGATTTTGAGGACCTCGGGCATGAGTTCTATTTGTAACTTCAAGTCTTTGGAGTTGATTAGATAATGACTTAATTAACTTAACCACTTCAACTATTTTTTTCTCTTGGGATCCTTTAGTCCCAAAGTCTTTAGGTGTAGGGTTAATAATCTTATTTTTACCTTCAAATTTTTATTATTTGGTATGGCGCTACCTAGTGGGTACAAATCTTTATCTTGAGCATCTGATAAGGTTGTTGGCTCATGTTCTCTCAACTTTAGAGATAGATCAGAGTCCAAGGCTGTCGAATAGGCTACTAGGGAAGGAACGTCTATAGGTTTAATATCAATGGGAAGTTGATTAAAGCATTTGTTAAATATTTTGTTAAACTCATTGACAAACTCATAAGGTTTGATTTTTATAGCACCAAACCCGGTGATTCATTGTTGATTAATTTTCTTGACGCCAAAATTTCTTAGTAATAGTTCAACCAATTGATCTAACGAATTAATAGAAGTAGCATGTCAAGTTCTAAACCATTTATGTCTATCAACATTTAAAATTCGCACAAATAACCTGATGAAAAAAATCATGATATTCACCTCAAATTTTTTAATAGTAATCCTAGAAGTTAACAACATATTGTTCTACAGTAAATTCTCCCTCATTATCAAATTTAGGCAAATTCTTGTCATATTTATCAGGTAGGTCATATATCTATCCCCCCAAAATGAGGGGGTGTTAACAAACATTAACCCTTGAGTTCATATTCAAGGATTTAGGAGGTTAAGCTAGTAAATATTGATAAGGGGAAGTCATAGGACTAACCTTAACACGAGAAGAAGGACCAGAGGTTGGGTTAGTTTTGATATCAACATTTGATGAGTTGGAGGCTATCTTATATTTACGAGTAGGGCTTGAAAGCTGCAAATTTTCATGCTTTCTAGGGTTAGATGATTGAATATGGGTCAACCTGAATTTAATAATATCTTTAATCTATTGGCAAAGGTCGCTAAGACTTCAGCATCCTCTAAGGCTGCATAAGTTAAGTCAGATGTAGATCTAATGATTCTTTTCGGGATATCCATTTTTGAAGTCACCAAAATGTAATATATTTAGATGCATAAGGGCGTGCCTATTTAGAGTAGTGGGTTATGTTATGAATCTACGTCTTCACGAACAAAATCACTCCTTGAGCCTTTTGTTTCATTGGAGGAGATCTAAGTTAGGTTGTGCTCACTCGTCTTCTTGAGCTAAAACTTCCCAATTCCTTACAAGTTCTTCTTGAGCAGATTCAAAAGATACAAGTTATTAGAGATACTACATTGGTTATGCGAGCCAAAAATAAGTTAGGGTTGAACAAGCTTACCATTAGTCATCAAGAAACACAAATAAATTCGATCCCTTGTAATGACACCAAAAGAATGTCAGTTCTCTAACTATTATGTTGACTAGAAAATAATTAAAAAAACATTCATTGAGGGTAGAGTCTGTCGCTTTGAACTATTTGGCTGGAATCCTAAAGCATCACGGGGAATTACCTATCTTTTAAGTAAAAAAAATATTTTCGATGTCACCTTTATAATGTAACCATATTGATGATCAAATGTAAAATAATATAAATCTCAAAGTTCTAGGTGTACAAAAACAATTTGCCTTACAAGATCTTACCTCACTCGAAAAAAAAGGACAATCACGAACATGAAATGGGACACATAAAAAGTAAATTTCATAACAAATACTAATCAATAAAAATAAAGCAAAAAAATTTAAAAAGGAACAATTATTTTAAGTGAGTAAATACATGGTAACAACTTGCTAGAATTATACAGAGTGAGGGACATCAAGTATCATTTCACTACTATTTAACTCTTCAAATAACTTTAAAATATTCAAAACCACTAAGTAATATAATATATGTGATTTATAAATTCACAGTAGGTTAAATGTTGAACTGAGCTCTAGTCAACAACTTCAAACTTAACACATGATTACCATATGAAGGAAAGGATTCTATAATATGACGTTATTGAAATAATACAAAGATGAAAGCATCACATACTTTATTCACATAAACCAGATGTTTTAGTATTATAATCCTCAACCAACATCTGTTTTACCTAATATTAGTCCCTTAAAGAACCACTCAAGTCGAATTACATAAGCCACTTTGGTTTTCTCAATAATTAAGAACATAAATGAAATAGATTTAACAAAAAATGAAGGAAAATAGAACTATCATATTCAAACACATAGATTATTTCAACACAACATTAGATCCATTAGACTGCTTCGGAAAAAATGTCTCCTAATTCACCCACAAATCGACCCCCTCATAATGAGAAATAAGACCATTTATAAAAAGTTGAGATAATTGTCAGAAATAAACTTTTTTAAAATAAACATAGTATTTTATTAAATAACTAATCATAATAAATCATTTACGAATACCTTTTCATTTTTACGGATAACTTCACCACCTTGGGGATTTTAGACGTGGCAGCTAGTGTGCACTTTGAGCTCCCCACTTTTTGGGTTTAGCGGTTTGAGTAATATCAAAGCCTGTTTTTTCCCATTCGTCGAGGTAGTTGGTCACGGAGTGCATAGGATGAATTATTTATGTATTAGATGCAAATTATTCTAAGATAACTTGTCAGTTTAAGCTTTTCTTAACTTTAAAACTTTTGTCCCATTCTCCTAGCAATAACCACAATGTCGTCTTGTATTTAGTGTCTGTCGCCATTAAATGTGATTTAAGATGATAGAGGCATGTGAGAAGGTTGTATATAAATTTATCCAATATAACAAATATATTAAAGTCTCCGTAAAAATAATTTATCGCCAAAGTGGTGAAATGGCCTTCTCACTAAAAATGGAAAGGCATTGGAGATTTTGTTGGGTTGGTTTCAATTTATCTAGAAAATTTTCTTCTGATATCAACTAGTTTTCATTTCTCTAAAAAGAGAGGACACCCAACCATCCTAAGTAGTTTTTTAGTTTTAAAATTATCAATAACCTCTTTGGTCTTCTCAAAATCATCTTTCGTCTATAAGGAAAGATTTTTGTTTGTCCTTTATTATAAAAGGATAATAGATGCAATAATCTATATTTGTTAAGTCCTTATTTGCAACTGTCGCATCTTCAAGAGTGTTAATAAATTCAAAAAACTGGTCAATTTCCTTTAACCTATCTTCAAGCAGAGGTGTGAGATTTTTAACATTTATGTTAGCATTTTTTATCACAACCTTTTCACATTTTGATAAAATCATGACATATGAGCGAACTGTTGAAATATCTTGATTAAGCTTCCTCCATGTTTCTTCTTTAGCTTGGATTAGCAATTTACATCTAGATGATGTGATCTAAATAATACTCTATAGATGAGTTACCTTGTTCTTCTTTTCCTTTAAGGTATTCTATAGTTGCTCAATTATTTCATCGTTTATTTGCGTTTGTTGTGTCAACATTATTTCAACTTTCTCTTTTTCAAGCCCTAACTCATTCATATTTTGTTCTAATTGTGAGTACTTAAGCTCAAAATACTTTACACTGTCTCTATTCATAGTTTCTTGTGTAGCCAAGGCCTTATATATGGTAGTTTCATATTATTTGATCTTAGTAAGATACCTCTTTTCTTTATTGTCAAACTCCCTTAAATTTTCCATCTGATATTGGTGTCCCTTAATTTCTTGATCCTTCTATTATAGGGGGATTTGCATCCTATATAACTGCATTGTGACTTCTTATTTTCCTTCAAATGTAGCTAACAAGATATTTGCATCATATTCAAGGATTTCATCTATTGCCTTAAGACTCTTTATCTCCTTATCTTTCTCATCCAATAATTTCTTGAAAGAAACATTACCTTTGCATTGTACTCACTCTTTAATTATTTTTTCCTCTAGTTTTTTATTCTATTAGCTTTAGTATTTGAGAATACTCATTCAATATACAATCACTGAAAAAGATGTATGAGTCAGACAACTTTCCCATAATGATGGCCAAAGAGGAAGCTCTTGAATCCAATATTTTTTTTTTTCATCAATTTATGGTTGCACAATGATAAGGTTGAAAGTATAAACGTAACTTATTAAACTGATTAAACGATAACTGATTAAACATAATAAAGATGCATAACAAAAGTGAAAATAGTAAAAACATAATGATACCAGACAACAAAGTTGATTACGAAGTTCGTCCCCCACGGACTAGGTCTCCGGGTCTGCTTTCAAGATGGGTGACCACTTTATTATGATTGAAACATAAGAGGTTGATTACATAGAGATTTGACAAACATGAATGAGCATGTAGGCACTTGTGGTCACTATTAAACGATATCTCTCTGAATTAGATTTCCAACGCCTGTCACAGTTCCCAATTCCAAATCCAGATGCTCCCGTTACATTGAAAAATAGGCTCTAACCTCCTGAATATGCATACAAAAACCAAAATCTCCAATATCCCTTCAATGAATGAAAACTACCTTTTAACATACACCAGGTGCATTCAAACTCCTTAGTTTGAGTTTAGGGATGAACAGGCTGCAATCTTGGGGTGGTTTGGTCTTGGTCTAGTCACCTTGTGACACCTAATGAAGAGGTTACATGGTCCTTGAATTAGAATAACCGAAACTTAATTATAAAACCCAAAAATAGAATACGGGTAAGCTGTGGACTGTTAGTGGTTAGCTAACCGAGTGGAGGTAATGACAGCGCATGCGAGTAGTTGTCATAGCCATAGTTAGCGCGTTGACGGTTTCGCTGCCAGCTAACAGTTGCAATGTGCATTGAACTGACACTTGTTCACATGCCAATAGTTTATACCCCGTTGTAGTTCTGAAAGCTGGAGGTTAACACACTCACTTACCTGCTCACATCAACATGATCCCCATGTTGTTTGATGCTACAATCATCTCTAAACTCTGCAGTGATCTCCGAGTCACGTTCACATGTTACAACCCACACGGTTTCTAAGACGGCGGTTAACTCAAGCCCAATGGTTAACAACTCCAACTGATCAAATGTATTTGGTGCTCATGCAGTTAACATCTGGTATTTTAGGATTGTGTTAAAGTTTTTGTAATGTTTTACAATGTTTTAACATATTAATATAGCCTGAGAGGTGTAACGTAGGGTTATATGTGATAGACTGGTATTGTGGTGAAGTTCAATAGGTTTAGACTTAGGTTGTATGGTTCATTAGGTATAGAATTAGGTTTTTAATGTATTGAAATGTAGTTTTAATACATTTGTAATGTATAAAGGTAATACATTAGGTTAGGGTTTAGGATAGGATTTGAAGCCTAGGTACATTAGGACTTTACATCAAATAGAGAAAAACCCATTTTCCCCCAAATGTCACAAAGTGACAGTTGTCTCATGATGACACTCAAACCTTGTACATGGACGACAAAACCTACGTCGATGTTCAACCCTGGCGGAACTACCAATGAACACCTGTTGACAACCACATGTTGACAGCTAGGTACAAACCATTTCAACTGAACACCATGAAAAAACATAGACATCACTTGAACAACCTAAACCATAAAGAACACTGTCGAAACTGAATGACACCAAACTGAATCGCTAATGATGACACTAAACATTGACGATGAATTTGTGCCACTGATCAGACGAGATCCTCATGGATCAATCCTCTCCACTTGAAAGGCGTTCAACCACAAATGTTTGACTAAAAAAATATTTTATGAGGGTACATCTCCCTCAATTTCCACCTTGGCCTGATGATGTAACAATACATTCGATCAATCACTTGCTAGTGATGACCTTGATGATGCTGACCATGGCACATTTTGATTCAATGGCTTGTTCCATCCATCTGTAGTATGAACAACTTGCGAAGATGGTCAAACAACTTGTTATGGACATGGCATTTGATTTCTTTCCATGGAATACCATGAGTTAGTGCTTCATAATCATCATTGAAAATAGTCTCTACAGTCTCTATAGTTTGGGCATGTATTAATAATCTATTTTGTGGAAAAATAGAGACAATCAAAGATGTTTTTGACTTCAAACTAGCTACTTGACTCGACATACTTTCCTTCTTCCTGATTAATAAGTGAACTTGCTGCAAATAATCCATCAAAGTATAAGGTGAAAACTGATGCAAATTAGTTTGTCTTTGAAAGTAATGAATTAGTTGTCGATTTGTTCGAATCAGTTTTCCCTTATGCATTAAATGATGTTTCCATTGATTAGCACTTTCTTGTGATGCATAAGTTTCCCTTAGATACTTTGAAACTACTTTAGAAAAGGTTTTGATATGAAAACAAATAGGTTTCCTCTCCACTTGAAAAGAGGCTTCCAAACTATTCGAAACATGAAATGGTGAAACAATATAAGAGAAATTAAACATTGGCTTTCCCCAATACTAACCTCTATCCCTGTAACCGTTAGTTTCCAAACTTGGATTGGAATGATTCATTTTGACATTAGGAAGAGGAGCTTTAGGCACAAACTGTAATTCATTTTGTATTCCCTACTTATCAGCAAGATGTTTGGTTTTACATGGAACTGGAATAGTTTCTATCTCTTTAATCAAACTATCTTTAAACTAAGACTCATAACTTGAACAAAAATCATGTTGATTTTTATGTTTTTACTTTACACACATGATTACAAATCTCTTATTTGAACTTATTAATCACTTCATCTAATTAGCATTAATAATCAAATGATTTTTACTTTGATGTGCCCTAACAATAAATTCAACCCCGTCTTTCTTAAGGTGATATTTATGCTCTCTCCTGTAAAATACACATCTTGATCATAAATATAAGGACTTCCTAAGAAAACTCCAGTTATGTCTATTGGAACCACATCTAATTCCACTTCATCAATGTAATTAGTTGTTATGGAAAATCTTAATTGACACTATTTGGGGACTTTTATATGAGTTGATTTATTTAGCCATCCTAATGGGTAAGGTCTTGGATGATTTCATGTTTTCAAACCCAAACTTTTAACTAAATATTCAGATATTAAATTCATTTGTGATCCATTGTCAAACATTATATCCATCTTCATATGCTTATAATTTATCCTTATGTTAAATAATTAAACTCTTTTATCCTCATCTAAAGGATTTATGTTTGATGAAGATGCAATAGTTTTTGAACTTGAACTACTGTCAAAAGTTTTACCTATCCTAACCATGGTAGTTATCCTCCTTTCATCACTTGAATCTAAACTTAGATCTTGTTGGATTGCTGCAATTGCCTTCTTTTCATCCTTCTCCTTAGGGAACCTTTTATTCTCAAGTTCTGGGTTAAGTTTCCAACACTTAGATTCATCATGACTGATTCTCTAGCAATAAGAACAAGTAAGTATTTCCTTTTGAGCTATCATGGATTTCTTTCTCTTCGAATTATTCTTTCCCTTACTGTCATTGGAATCTTTTATTTCCAACTCTTTGGATGATTGCAATGAAAACTTGAATGGTCTGCCACCTGATTCAATATGTATGGCCTGAACACACACTTCATCAAAATAATCACGAATAACCATCAATAATGTATGTTGCAAATATGAATGTAAACTGTGGATGTCTTTTAACAAAGTTTCATGTATATCCAATGAAATACCAAGTGCCAATGCCTTCTTTCTGAGCTCCTGAGTAAACTCCTCAAAACTTTTCCCTTTACCTTGCCTCAAGTGCTACCAATCAATAATGTCTTGCTGCATTTGTCCTAAAGGATAGAACTATTTCCTAAGACCTTTTAAAAACTTAGACCATGAAGAGATGAATTTTCCTTTCCGCTTTACATATATCTAAGTTTTACTCTCCCACCAGATTAAAATTATTCCACCCATTCTAAGTGTAGCTAACTGAATTTTCATTTTATCATCAGAAATGTTCTGAATGTGGAAATATGCTTCTAATTGCTTAATCTAGTTATCTAGCTTTTGAGGATTCATTTTGCCATCATAAATAGGTAACTCAAATTTCACATCAAGTTTCAAAAGATATGTTTTCTTCGGTATTTTTTTTAACATTCTGCACTCGAAGAGGAAGAAGAAGAAGATGATGATGGATATTATGGAGGTCAAGGTGGTTTATCAACCTTTCCTTTACCTTTTTCCTTCTTTGATGTCTTTGAAGAAGAAGTTGCATCTCTTGCCTTCTTGTCTTCATACAGTTCTCCTAACATCTGCTACATAGTCAAGAAGGCCTGTTGAAACTATTCATCGCTCATCTTAGTTTTAGTTTTTTCATGTGCATTAGATCCTGTCATGGTCTTCTTATGAACGACTCATCGCTTTCCAATCTCTGGATCAATCTGCTCAAGGATTCCTTCTCCTCATTGCGACTTTGACCTGGTTAACAATTAATGGAAAATTATACAAACGCAACCTGGTCTGATACCAAATTATATGATATGAAATGATAATAAATTAAAACTGACGTAGAATTGATTAGCCATTAATGATTTGAATGTTAATTGAAAGTGCAGAAATCGATAGAACTTCATCAGAAGAAAGACTTTACGATAGTTGATTAAACATAAGAAAGATGCATAAAAAAAGTGAAAACATTAAAAAAAAAATGATACGAGATAGCAAAATTCATTATGGAGTTTGTCTTGGATGGACTACCTCTGTGGGTCTGCTTTCAATATGGGTGACCGCTTTATTAGGATTGAAATAGAAGAGGTAGATTACACATAGATTTGATCAAACTAAATGTGCACGTAGGCACTTTTGGTCACTATCAAAGGATATCTTTCTGAACCAGCTTTCAAACATCTATCATGGTTCCCAATTCTAACTCTAGATTATCTTGTTACACTAAAAACAAAAATGAGCTCTAACCTCTAGAATCTACATACAAAAACCAAAATCTCCAATATCCCTTCAATGAAGAAAAACTGCCTTTTAACATCCAGCAGGTGCATTCAAACTCCTTAGGTTGAGTTTAGGAATGAATAGGCTACAATCTCGGGGTGGTTTGGTCTCGGTCTAGTCACCTTGTGACACCTAATGAAGAGTGATGGCATTATGATATAGGTGTTTTCCTTGATGGAAACTCAGTCAAATGACAGTTCCAAGTGCAGCAGGTCAACAACAAAGGTTTATAGATCAAACTCCAAAGAATGAAGAAAGAGAGGTATATGTTGGTTCACTTTGTTCAAAAAGCATATACATGGGGGTTAACAGAACAAAAGAAGTGTATAACATATACACGCACTTTCACAAGAGGAAAAGCGCATACATATTTGAAAACGAAGTTTTTGTTCTAAGGTATTTTGATCCAAGGTATTGATCCAAGGTATTTGGTCCAAGGTATTTGATCCAAGGTATTGATCCAAGGTACTTGGTCCAAGGTATTGACCCTAGGCATCTGGTCCAAGGTATTGGTCCTAAGTGGTTTTGGTCCAAGGTATTGAGAGACGCCTAAGAGTATATAAGGAGGAGAAGATCATTAGGCAAAGTGGGCAAGTAATAAGATTCTAAGGAATACTTCTATCTGAAGCATATTTTATGTTGCAAGGTTGTCTTTGGGACTGGATCTGAAATGTTTATGTGCAACTTGAGTTGAATGTTGGATAAGGATCATGAGACATCAAATAACTTATTCTTGAATGATCTGATATTGGTTGAAACTAGATATGATGTTTTGCGCCTATTTTACTCATTATCCCTCAAGATCCGTGTTTGTTTGAAGTCTAAAATTGCAGCAAAGTTCTAAGTCAATATTTGCATACCTATACGCAGGTTCTTCTCGGCCAAAAAGTGTATACATGCAGGTTCGGTTATTTCAAGTAGTGTATACAAAAGAAAAGCTTGTTTTTCATATCCGACTAAACTATCTGATCAAATTTTGTTATTTCACTACTATCTGTCAATGAAGTCTTCTTAGATCTAAATGTAAAAACTGAATACATAAGGAGGATGGCATTTGGTTGATTGATTGTATAAGTGAGAAGAAGTGATATCTATCCCTTCCTGTGTAAAGCTCTAAAAGTTGACAGTAGATATTCAGTATATTGGTAGTTGGTACAGACTTGATTCAAAAGTTTATGTTTGCAGTTTTTTTGAAGGTATACACTACTTGATTGCACCCAAACTACGTGTCTAATCTGATTGTTCAGATTAACTAAATATTGGTTGATGCAGTTCAAGTATAAAAGCTTTGATGGGTCCAATGTAAAAATTTGATGAAACGTGGCTTTTAGATTGTCGTGTTGTGATCCAGGAGTATCTAGTCTGAAAATTCATGAAATGTGGTCCCTGGTGGAAGAGTGGAGTTTTATATATGCTAGCACCTATGACTAGTAAGCATATTGGCTAGTACAAGAGCTAGGGGGTTGTAGCTCCCTTCCAGTAGAATCTGGAGAATGAGAGAAGGTTGTAACCTTCTGCAGGTAGAAGCCTGCGTACTGGTATGACTCTGCACCAGTACAAGATTGTAAACAAATTTCTTATTATTAAAAGAAGACAAAGATGACAAGAGCAAGTAGCATTTACCAACATTGGGTTTTTTTGTGACCATCAACAACCCCCATTTTTATTAGTGTTAGCAATAACATTAATAAATGGGGACCCTTCTAAAAAAATCAAAACTTAGCACTTAAGATTATCTTTTCGTTTTCAATAAAACATGATATCAAAGAAAAACTCCCAATAATATGAATTCCTACCTTTTCATGCTTCATGTGCATAAAAAATATTATAAATGTTAAGCCTCCTTATGAAAAGCGCTATACGACCACAAAAGCTAAGAAAACCCTTCTAAGCGGAAAGTCTTGATTACTAAGCAAAACCTTAATGAACTCGTTCTTTTAATGATAAGCATCGAATCGCAAAAAGGGTAATGACGGGCATCCTTACAAAGAAACTCTTTGAAATGCGAAAAAGCAAGAATGCGAGAATGCAATATCGCAAGCCTTACAAACTCATCGCATGTCACAGATTTCATTGACCATAGCGCCACTTAATACAAAATGCCCAAATATTGTGAAATGTGATAAAGCTTCTCGCAAATCACATCTCATAGCTGCACGATGAAACAAATGGTTGTTAAAGATAATAGGTTTTTGGATATCATGATCTGCGATATTGCAAAGCAAATCAAAAAATCGCTTTATCACAGATCTAAGGGATTAGAGTTCAATGATAGTACTTTCCATCATTCGATGCAAGAGTTATGATCATTAAATGTTAGCTTAATGGTCCATTCATGGTATTTATTAAAAACGAATCAGATCTAGTTTAGAGGAGCATCTCACGTAAGGTGATATCTTTGATATGATTTTAAAAATTAAAATCTTTCCTATCACCTTATTATTTTTCATTATTCACCATCATCCTTATTGTATCTTTGTTATATGCTTACTATTTTCAGGAGCAGTATGAAAAGTAGTATGCAAAACAACACACAGAATGTAATGGGGAAGAAAAGCAAAGCTCCCACATCTGAAAAATCAGAGATGAATCCGTTATTTACAAACACCACTTGTACCAAGGAAGCAGGGATAACTACTTGAGAAGGCATGTACTGACTATTAGAAGAAGAAAAACCTAGAGTTATGGAGGTTACAGTTACGACAGATGAATGTGGGTCATCCAAAGCATCACTAATAGAGCTTGCATGCTCGTTTCTACACCGTGTTGCGGTGAGGCCAAAGATACTCCCTTACACAGATATAGTAAAATGGATTATAGACCACGCTAATATATCAGATAGGGAATTCAAGACATGGAACCAGGAGGTCATGGGGTCATTTGCCCCAAGTAATTTGGGGTGTATGTATCACCTACCAGAACCTCGGGCTAGTTAAAAGAAACAGTTTGTGGAAAAATTTGCCATAGAGAACGAGGCTTTGGTAAACTTCACAAAGGGCTGGTTTGCAAAGGAGTAACCATTAGAGAAGGATAAAAATGGTATGTATGCCACTGGCTCCCTCTCTTCTCTATTGTTTTGCCGCTACAATGTTGTGTAGACTATTTTGGAAGCCATATATCAATAAGCTTTCATCAGAATGGTTTCCTTTATTGGATGCGGCCACCAATGCCACCATAATGGATTGGGCCCAAATTTTCTCGGATAATTTAGTTTTTGCTATTTTAAATTATCGAACTAAAAGAAGTTTTTCTTAGAGGTTTTACCCTCCCTTCTTTCTTGCTACCTATGTCATGGATGATATTTGTTTCGTCTCTGATTTTCTCATCATGGGGTGGAAATGGACAGTACAAAACCCTCTAGCTATTCAAGTCTATCACAAAGAAATCTGGGAATCCAATTTCGTCCCAAATTTCTATAGGATTTGTCATGGAGTGACGCTTCATATTCATAAAATGCTTTATAACAAAGATGCCCCAAGAATCTCCCAGAAGCTGAAATTGACATTCTCCCTATGGGAAGGTGGTTTTGGGAGGAGTTATTCAAATACATTAGGGTATTTGGGATCATTTCCTTGCCTCGCGTACTTCCTCTATATGTCCCTGACAAACTAATGGCCTGAGAGATAGCTTATGAGACCTGTGGTATTGGGGGAATGAGCAGAGAACTCAAAAATTCTAAGAACGCCATCTGGCCTCAATTCCCTGTAGTCTACAGGGCCTTTGCATTATTTGATTTGGGTCATGCTTTTAAAGAGGTTGATAATATGCTAAGTCTACAACTACCAAAGTTCTGAGGGAGGTAGTACGATCCCTTAGATACTATCAAGAATTTTACAATGATGGTCAAAATAAAAGCTTTTACTAAAGAAGATGATATCTTCGACGATGTCTTTCGGTAGAAGAGCTCTCTTAGAGAGCTTCTACATATGGCACAAATTTAGTTTGACCAAGGGAAGCTTCAAGAGTTTAACCATTATAGATAATAGAGGTTGGAAAATGTCTCGTTGGACAAATTGTGCATTGAACTAATAAGGGAGCCCACTCCCAGTATTAGCATAAGTGGAAGTTTAGGAGAAGAGAATTCTAAATCATAGTCGGAGAAGGAATCAGCTAAAAAATTCGATAAGAAGTAAAAAAGTGATCACAGTAGAAGTGAAGCATCAACCAAAGATACAGTTCAATCTATAGATAAGCCTCACTAGCAGGTTTTGTCCCCAAAAAATGGCCGAGACTCCTGCTCCCCTCACAAAGGAAACAAGTCCAACTGTAGTAGACCTAGAAAAGGAATGGGAGAAGTTTAATGAACTAATCAACACCGAGGAATAGAATTCAGGGCCACTGATAAACTTAGGGGAAACAACCACAGAGATGATAATAGAAGAGGTTATTAATACTCAAGAGACAAAGCATATTCTTGCTTCTCTGCCATCTGAAATTGTGCTGAAAATAGAGCAGATTCCTCCCCTAGATGTATTTAATAGACCGTAGCATAAGGTTGTTGTCAGGAGACAAAGAAAGAAACGAAAAATAGATATTGTTCTTTCTCCAGAGGCTAAACCTTTGGATGTTCTTTTGCAATACCCAACCACCGATCCAACATAAAACCTAACTAGGCTCTCTCAGATTGTGGGGGCATATGCTTATGCAACCATTGATAAAGCGTCAGAAGTTCAAACACTATTAAAAGAAAAGGAGGATAAGATCCTATTTTTGGAACAACAATTACCACAGGCCAACATTATCAATGAATCAGAAATACAATTGGAAAAGCTACAACAGGACTTCCAACAAATGCAGTTGGGTTATCAAAACAATCTTGCCAATAAAAAACAATAATTACACGCCACAATAGAACTACATAATGACGACCCTAAAATTGAAGAATTCATCACAGAATCCCTTGCCCTTAATGACCAACTCCTACAAAAGGAAGAAATGCTTTTCCAAAGGATAAAGCAATGGAATTCCCGTTGTGAAAAAAGAAACAACATTACAAATCAAGTCATATACTTACAACTTGATTATGATTTAGCTTTTAAGAAAGTTTCTGACTTTGTGAATTTGCAGAAATCAGAGCAATAAAAAAGAGCAGAATTTTCCAGGATCGATGAATCCCACGAAGAAATGCTATTTGCAAAATGGGATGCACAGCTCAAGGAAATAGAACAAGCAATGGAGGAGGCAACAACAACAACAAGCAATGTCATTGACTGCATCAATGAAAATCTTCACAAAGCAAATTTAATATCAGAGAGCACTCCAGGATTCCTTCCAAAGGCATAGCAGCTTCAAACAAGGTGGAAGCAAATAGCTGAAGAAAAGGTAGAGTCAATTAAGCAGATAAGAAAGTTAAACTGGGACACTTAGCAGTAGTATCTGGTAAAACCACATAGCCAGTGGATGACTTTGAAGTGCCTCATAACCCCCACCGAGAATATAGTGCCAACACTTGCCAATTCTATATTTGTAGGTCAATTGAAAGTTGAAGTTGGCCAACTGACGCTCTTAAAGCCCATGCTAGACATTTTCAACTTAAAAGAACAGATACATGATTTAGCATAGATACAATTTTAGTTTGATTTTAGTTCATTTTTGCTTAAAACGAGGATGGTCGTTTTGAACCTCCTCATATATTTTTGTAATAACTATTTTTAGTTTTCATTGGAGTAGCATTTAAACTGCCCTCATGCATTTAGAGAGGGATCCCAAAATTTGTCAAAAACAATTATTCAGAACATGCAGTTTGCCCCCACTGAGGAGGTTTTGGTAAATGAATGGAACGAGATTTATGTATATCTAATTTTGTTGTCTGCCACTGAAATGCACATCTATACTCTTAGTGGATATTGAATTATTTGAAGATAAATCTATATTGTTGAAGCTCATGAGTAGGACCTATTACCAATTATACTTTTATCTCCTAATACTTTTTGTTTATGTGCGAAGTGATATCTTATTTTCAATTATTTATATATGAAATCCTCAATGATCAGTTGTCATTATTGTACTTTTGTATGGTGATAACTATTATTTTTTATGCTAAGTGTATGAATGATTGAATATGCAATGCGTTTATCATAATTGTTTTGACTAATTTCTTAAACAAAACAATCATTTTTAATGGATTCCTTTCTCGTAGTGACTAAATGATTTTTATTACCAATCACTGTTGGAAATTATTTTAGATCACATAAGTGAAGTGTTATTCCTGGGATAGTTTAAATTATATGTTTTCCTTCATTAGAATAAAATTGCATATGTTAGTTAATAGATAGATTAGATTTAGAATAAAGCATTCTCCCATAAGCCTTTAAAAATAAAAACATCATCCCGTTAGCATAACATCATAAAAAAATTGGGAAACTGGTCCCATTACCCCCAGTTAGAGCCACTATCCCAAATGGAAAAGGAGCTGCTCTCAAGGTCTGGACTGGGTGGTTATCCCCCTTATTGTATACCCAAGTTTTGAGCCTTCAATATACTTAGCACTAGAAGGAGGGCATGAACTACGGATGGTGAGAAAATTTAAATCCATAACCCATTCTAAGAGTAAATTTCCCTCAACATCTTCCCTGACTTTTCCATCACATTCTAAGTCTCCAAATTCTAAGAGAAAAGTTGAGAAAACAACAACCACTGCTAAAAACCTGGACATCTCAAAGAAATCCACTCTTGAACCTCGTGAAGTTTAGGCTTTAATTTATAAACTTCAAGGATTTTCCATATCACCACATAAGTCTAAGTTATCTCCAAGGTTGTGTGACTTTGCAATACATTCCTTCCCATCCTCTTACCAAATTACAAAGTGAAAAGCTTGGTATTGAACCAACAGAATTCCCTCTGCCAAAAAGAAAAAGAGCAAGGAAGACACTGGAAGGGTCTGATAGTGAGACTCTTTCATCATCATCATCCATTTCATCTAATCCATTGCAAAGTCAACCATCCACCCCCCAACTCAATATCATTGTTCAAGAGAGTACTGGAACTTCAACATCGTCTTCCCAATCACTTGTAACTTCATCTACGCTTTCCTTTCTTAGTATTTCAAAAATGGCACAGGTACCATGAAACAATCTAGGAATAGTCATAATGCCTGCACCCTTAAGTCAATTGTTGGCTCATCTCGAAAAATGGTTGCCAAATTTTAACCCAGATGTAGGCGTACTGGCAGAAGAACACATTAAAAAAATTATGGTGTCAATAAATATAAATGGAGTTACGGAAGAAGACGTTGTTGTTAGGCTTTTCCCATATACTTTACGAGCAGCTGGGCCCTGGTATTTTTCATTACCATCAGGATCCATTACTAGTTGGAACATTTTCCAAGAGCAGTTCTTGACAAAATTCGGTGATGGTAGGTCTACAACAACATTAATCAATGACCTCTCAAATCTTAAAACTGAATCAAGAGAACGTAGCAAAGACATCAACAGGTGATTTAATAAACTCTTAAATAATATCCCTACCACATCCAAGCCTAGCAAAGAAGTTCAAAGTGAATGATACATATATGCCTTACCTTTGAACATAAAAATCTTTGTAGATAGGGTTGCTAAGCCAACATTGGCTAAAAACATGAAAGAAGCGATAGCGATGGAAAAACGTATCTTAGCTTTAGAAAAGAAAAATGTTGTTGATGAAAGAAAATATAAAAAGGTTTCTTTCAGAGATGACCCTAATGAAAAAAAACCGAAGGACTCATTCGACTTGGAAGGATTACAGAAAGTTTTAAAAACCATGTCTAATGAAATGGTTGATATTAAAAAAACAAGTGGAAGAGACCTCTTCTAAGAAAACTTGTAAGCCTTTCAGGAGGAATCCTTCAACTGACTCGAAGCCTCCTAATGCTATAGCAAATGCAGAATCAGAAGGAGAAGAAGAGGAAGTTTCGAATGAGGAACATACTAATGATGATGAGGTTGTAGAACTACAGGGAATGTGGGACTTCATTCTTCTAGATGAAGAAGATCGAGATGCATTATCAGTCATTACCAGAAGTAGAAATTAACTCGATCCTCCACAATCCAGTTCTAAACATAAAAACCCAAGCCCAACTTCCAAAGATAAAGTCGCAGGTAAGAAATCATCACCAAAGGCGACTCAGAAAAACCTAGTCCAATCTGATTCATCAACTCCATGTAAAGCACTTATCATTTCCGATGAAATGGAGTATAATATTGTTGAAGACATGAAGAAGACTAGAGCCAATGTTACTTTTCATGAGCTGAGTAAAATGAAGCATCAATAGAAACTACTTTTGAAATAGCTACATGCAGTACCTGTTGCACCTCTTCCTACCATTGTAATCTCACAAGCTACTCATGAAATAGGGAGACCTCCAACTGGTATGTCAAATAAAGTTGACCCAAATGACATTGCTTTAATTGGAGGAAGTTCAAAATCCCATACTCCTACATTCCTCCTTACCTTTGAAGTTTTTAATAAAATTTTCATAATTGTTTGGTAGATTCTAGTGCTTCATCTAATATTTTGTCTAAGACAATTTGTGCAAAGTTAAATTTCCAACCTCAAAAGTCTGTAGTACTCCTAGTGCAGCTGGATTGGTCTGAAATTCAATTTATTGGCGAACTAAATCAAGTGACCATAGGGCTTTCATCGAATCCAAAGGTATGTCAAGTCATTGATATCCTCGTTGTAGACATTCCTGAATTTTATGGATTAATTCTTAGTAGGGATTGGTAAAAAAAGCTTCACAGTTACTTTACAACTGACTGGTCACACATGTTGCTCCCTTACAATGGTAAACCAAATCAAATAAAGGTTGAGCGAGAATGACACCAAAAGTACATAGTAACGGAGTTAGAAGGACAAAATGAACCTATAGCGTACAACAATAATATAATTGGGAATTGCTTTGTTGACTCGTTCTTAGGGAATTTTAATGCTCATACTTCACCTTTTTTAGAAAATTTAGTTTTACCTCAGATAGAAATTTTTGCTCAAGTGGATACTTCTAAATGCATTAATTTTGTAGATAGGCCTTTAAATAAATCTTTGTTTTCGAAATTATTTTTCGACGGTTCTAAGTCTAATGATGGAGCAGGAGTAGGTTGTATATTAATTAGTCCAGAATGAGAGAAAGCCATGCTAACCTATAGATTTGAGTTCGATTGTACAAATAGTATTGCAAAATATGAAGCTCTAGTTCAAGGGTTATACAAGGCGATTGGACTTGAATATGAAGCTCTAGTACAAGGGTCACATCTAGAAGTCTTTGGTGATTCTGAGATTGTTATTAAACAGGTACGAAATACTATACATTGTCTATCAGGTCACTTAAAGCATTATCGATCATTAGCACAAGACTTGACTGCACACTTTATAGCATTTAATACTTCATCTATTCCCAGACTCCAAAATGCTAGTGCTAACCTCTTGGCTAATGTAGCTTCCAAGCTCATTCCCTCATAAGACTATAGTCCAGATAGATTCTCAATTGAGTTGATCTTTAGACCATCCATCCCGGATAATGTTACCAACTAGAGAGTTTTTAATGATGATTGTGATCTTATAATTTTTCTGCCTTCATAAGGCTCGTACAATAATTAGATAATTGATGAAGACCAACATGACAAGCAGTTACAACAAGGAAGCACCAATAACGCTATACCAAAATCTGTAGTCAAATTGGAAGACCTATATGATTTAAAAGACAGATTCAAAAGATCCACCAATTCAGAACTTCAGAGTTCAACTTTGAGATATGAATTAGTGAATCTAGGAACTGACATAAAGTCGCAAAATATCAACTTAGGTCTTGGTCTAACTCTAGAGAAAAATCAGCCTTCATTTGACTTTTGGAGAAGTATAAAAATGTTTGTCTCGAATTACGATGACCTCAAAACTTATGATACTTCAATCATACAACATACAATTTCGATGATCTCAGACGAGAAACCAGTCCAACAGAAGCTGAGGAAAATCCATCTAAATCTGGAGAGCCAGACTAAGTCTGAGCTGAATAAATTATTGAAAGCTAAAGTTATTTTTTATGTTCGACATTCTAGATGGGTTTCCAACCTGGTACCAGTCATAAAGAAAAATAGAGACATCCGGATTTGTATTGACTTTCGAAATATCAATAAAACCTGCCAAAAGGATAATTTTCCATTACCCCCTATGGAACAGATATTACAATCAGTTGCAGGGTCTGAATTGATATCTTTTTTAGATCACTTGTCTAGATATAACCAAATTTTAGTCCATCTAGATGATCAATTGAAGACAACATTCACAATGAAATGGGAAATGTATGCATATCAAAAGATTCCATTTGGACTGATTAATGTTGGTGCCACATTTCAAAGGGCCATGGATATTGCATTTAAAGGATTAGTGAATAAGTTAGTGGTGATTTGCTTAGATGAAATAATAGTGTATTCTAAAAAACGTAGTAATCACCTCAGAGACTTAAAGTAGATCTTTCAACGTTGTCAAAAGTATGGGACCTCACTTAATCCAAAAAATTCCCTTTTTGCATTAAGTGAAGGAAAGCTTATTGGATTCATAATGTCCAAATCTGGAATCCATATTGATCCAGATAGGATTAAGGAGATTTTTGAGATATCCTTACTCCATAACAAAAAATCAATGCAATCCTTCCTTGGTCAAATCAATTTCATTAAAATATTTGTCCCTGACTTCTCAAGAATTGTGTCCCCTCTCCAAGCAATGATCAAGAAAAACTCCCTCTTTAAATGGGGTGAGGCAGAACATGAAGTGTTCAACTTGATTAAACAAGCAATTATAAATGCCCCATCTCTAGTGACTCCAAACTTTTCTGATCCCTTCATTTTGTATACATTTGCCTCTAAGAAATCGTATGTTGCAATACTCACACAAGCCAATCAAGTTAAAGTAGAAGCCGTAATTGTCATTTTCAATTCAAACTTCCAAGGAGCTGAATTAAACTATGCCGACGTTGAGAAAAAATCTTATGCTATTTTCAAAGCAATCAAACAATTTATACCCTTTCTTCTCAAGACCCATACAAAAATAATACTGCCATTTCCAGCGGTAAGAAATATTTTGGTACAAAAAGACATGGGTGAAAATAGAGAAAATTGGGTCACGGCCCTCCAAGAATATGACGCTGAAATCAAGCCAACAAATATTGTAAAAGGTCAAGGTTTTTGTAAGATAGTGGCTGGAGCATTGCATATATCATAAATACAGTCCCCTGATCGTGAGGTACAAATGTATGAGGTAAGCCTAAATGATATTGAATCAAGATATGCTGATATCATGTTTTACCTAAAGAATGGATATGCTCCTTCACATTTGAATCATACAAAGAAACGAGCCCTGAAATTAAAAGCTAAGAAATATCAAATTGTAAATGATGTACTCTTTAGGATGAATTATGATTTTGTTCTTCTTAGTTTCCTTGAGAAATCTGAAGCTGAAAAAGTATTGCAGGAACTTCATGAATGACCAGCAGGTGGACATTACGCAAGAGATGTGACAGTACACAAAATGCAGCGCCTAGGTTACTACTAGCCAACATTATTTAAGGATGCACATAGCTATGTAAGAAGATGTCAGATTTGTCAAACTAATGCTGGAAGACAGAATAAGCCATCATTGCCATTACAGCCAGCCAACATTGATCAACCATTTGAACAATGGGGATTAGACATAATAGGTGAGATTGTTCCTCACTCTTCTAAATAGCATAAGTACATCCTTATAGCTACCGATTACTTTACTAAGTGGGTAGAAGTAGTTCCTCTCATGAAAACCAACTCTGAAAATATCATCGATTTTATAGATCAATTCATAATTAACAGGTTAGGCTTACCTTCCACTCTAATGTTTGATAATGCATCATATATTTCTGGTAATGTTATGACTGAATTTGCACTCAAAAGAGGTTTTAAAATTAAGTATTATACCAATTATTACCCCCAAGGGAATGGCTTGGCCGAATTAACAAATAAAAACTTGATCATAATCATTAAACAGACTATTGATCAAAGTCATAGAAATTGGCACAAATCTTTGATGTATGCTCTTTGGGCAAATCGAATAACTCAAAAAGCTTCTATTGGCATTTCTCCCTTTAATTTAGTTTATTGCAAAGAAGTGGTTCTCCCAACACACCTAGCTATTCCTTCTTTAGCCTTAGTTTAGTTCATCGAAGAAACTCCTTCCTCATCCTTGCAACTAAGACAATTGTAGATTCTTAAGCTAGAATAGGAATGAGAACCGGCCAAAATTACCCATGCACATCATCAAGCATTAGTAAAGGCTTCTTTTGTTTCAAACTTGGTTTCCATAAAAGATTTCCAGATTGGAGATTTAATATTGAAATGGGATAAATACCATGAGGAAAAAGGAAAACATTCTAAATTACAACATATGTGGCTTGGACCATTCCAAATTGTCAAAATCATAGGTCCATCAACTTTCATGTTGCAAGACTTAACAGGGCAAAGAAAGTCTTTACCTGTTAATGGGCAGATTCTTAAAAAATACTTTCCATAGAAGATGACCTCTTCTATTTTTGTAACTTATTATTTTTAGCTTACTTTTCTTTTTGATAATAAAACATGTTGAAAATGTTTACCTTTGGTTTCCATGAAAAGGACTAGTGTCTCTTGTCAATTCTGTTTTTTCGCTTGTATAAATGGAAGTGATTATGAAAATTAATCTTTTTTTTTGAGAAATATGGTCAAGTGCTATAATTCTAAAGATTTTTCTTGTTCTTTTGTTTCAACTTTACAAGTTTTGATTAAAAGCAACCTTTAGTAGGAGTTTGCTTTATATTAGTCATGACAAGCATTAATAACAAGACAAAGATTCTCTACAGAAAAGCTAGTTTTAAAACTCTACAATTGTCATCCAGAAGAACTATTAAGGAGCCAATGACTTCCTCCCCACATGGGAAATTGCAAGTTTCAAAGAATAATCCAGTTATGCATTATAAACTTAAAGAATAAGAGCTCTCATCAAGAGCTGACTTATCATGATCATAAATATTATAACTGACTAACATTGCCAAACTGCATACCAAAATAGGGTAATGACTCGAGATTGTTTCAATCAAAAGACAAGGGGTCTCATCATGAGCCAGTTTGTTTAGTTAGTTATAAATCAAGTGAATGGCACTGCGGAATTTGGCCACCAAACCAGGACATTGTTCTTTAAGAATTAAAAGAAAAGAAAAAGCAATAAGTGTAGACGAGGATTTATCTTTGAAAATTGCATACTTCTTAAGTAGGATACTGAATCATTGTTGGGTAACAGCTAACCCTGTTAAGTCTATGAACGCCTGCTGGTAGGCAGAGGCTCTACTTACGACAAATAGGTACACCTAAAACTGATCTGAAGAGATGTCTTTGTTTTTATCTTTATAAACCAAGTAATGACTGATGTAAGTACAATGACTCGCTTTGGGAAGAAGATAATCAGAATTAGGATAAATGGAACAAATATTGTTGTTAGCAAATAGCACTATGTACCCTATATTTCTACAATAAAGTTTGATTTTCTAAAACCATTTCTATTTTAGAAGTTTTAGAGAATTCAAAAAACTATCAGAGATAACTAGTTCTTTCAAGTGAATCGCCAATTGTTGTGACCATCAACAACCCCTCTTTTTATTAGTGTTAGCAATAACATTAATAAATGGGGACCCTTCTAAAAAATCAAAACTTAGCACTTAAGATTGTCTTTTTGTTTTCAATAAAACATGATATCAAAGAAAATCTCCCAACAATATGAATTCCTACCTTTTCATGCTTCATGCGCATAAAAAACATTATACATGTTAAGCCTCCTTATGACAAGCAATATACAACCACAAAAGCTAGGAAAACACTTGTAAGTGGAAAGTCTTGAGTACTAAGAAACACCTGAATCAACCTATTCTTTTAATGATAAGTATCGCATCGCAAAAAGGGTAATGACAAGCATCCTTTTCAAAGAAACTCTTCGAAACGCGAAAAAGTGAGAATGCGAGAATGTGAGATCGCGAGCCTTACAAACTCATGGCATATCACAGATTCCATTGACCGTAGCACCACTTAATACAAAACACCCAAATATTACAAAATGCAATAAAGCTTCTAGCAAATCGCATCTTGCAGCTGCACGATGAAACAAATGGTTATTAAAGATAATAGGTTTTGTGATATCGCGATCTGCGATATTGCAAAGAAAATTGCAAAATCACTTTATCACAGATCTAAGGGCTCAGAGTTCAATTGTAGTACTTTCCATCATTCGATGCAAGAGTTATGAGAATTAAATGTTAGCTTAATAGTACATTGATGGTATTTATTAAAAAAAAATAGATCTGGTTTAAAGGACCATCTCACGTAAGGTGATATCTCTGATATGATTTTAAAAATTAAAAGCTTTCCCATCAACTTATTATTGTTCATTATTCACCATCATCCTTATTGTATCTTTGTTCTTTGCTTACTATTTTTAGGAGTAGTACACAGAACAACACGCAAAACGTAATGGGGAAGAAAGGCAAAGCTCTTGCATCTGAAAAATCAAAGATGACTCTGTTATTTACAAACACCATTTGTACCAAGGAAGTAAGGATATCTACTTGGGAAGGCATGTACCGACTATGGGAAGAAGAAAACCAAAGAGTTATGGAAATTATAGTTATGACAACTGGATGTGGGGCATCCGAAGCATCACTAATGGAGCTTGCATGCCCGTTTCTGCACTGTCTTGTAGAGAGGCCAAAGATACTCCCTTACATAGATATGGTAAAATGGATTATATACCATGCTGATATATCCAACGAGGAATTCAAGACACAAAACCAGGAGGTCATGGGGTCATTTACCCAAGTAATTTGAGGCATATGTATCACCTACTAGAACCCGAGGCCAGTTATAACAAATAGTTTGTGGAAAAATTCGCTAAAGAGAATGAGGATTTGACAGACTGCACAAAGAGCTGGTCCATGAAGGAGGAACCATTAAAGAAGGATAAAAATGGTATGTACACCACTCGGTCTCTCTCTTCTCCCTATTGTGTTGTTGCTACAATGTTGTGTAGACTATTTGAGAATCCAAATATCAATATGTTTTCATCAAAATGATTGCCTTTATTGGATGCGGCCACCAATGCCACCATAATGTATTGGGCCCAAATTTTATTGGATATTTAGCTTCTTCTATTTTAAATTATCAAACTAAAAGAATTTTTTCTCAGAGGTTTTACCCTCCCTTCTTTCTAGCTGCCTATGTCATGGATGCTATTTGTTTCATCTCTGATTTTCCCATCATGGGGTGGAAATGGATAGTACATAACCCTCTACCTATTCAAGTCTATCACAGAGAACTGTGGGAATCCAATTTCGTCCCACATTTTACAAGGTTTGTCATGGAGTGATGCTTCCTATTCATAAAATGCTATATAACAAAGACATCTGAAGATTCTCCCCAGAAGCTGAAATTGACATTCTCCCTGTGGGAAGGTGGTTTGGGGAGGCGTTATTCACATAAATTAGGGTATTTGGAAGCATTTCCTTGCCTCACGTACTTCCTCTGTATGTCCCCAAAAAACTAATGGCCCAAGAGATATCTTACTAGACCTCTGGTATTAGGGGAATGAGAAGAGAACTCAACAATTCTAAGAAGGCCATCTGGCCTCAATTCCCTATAGTCTGCAGGGCCTTTGCATTATTTTATTTCGGTCACACTTTTAAAGAGGCTAATAATATGCTAAGTCTACAGCGACCAAAGTTTCGAGGGAGGAAATACAATCCCTTGGATACTATTAATAATTTTACAATGATGGTCAAAATAAAAGTGTTTACTAAAGAAGATGATATCTTCGACGATGTCTTTTGGTAGAAGAGCTCTCTCATAGAGATTCTACATATGGCACAAATTCAGTTTGACCAATGGAAGCTTCGAGAGTTTAACCATTACAGAGAAAAAAGGTTGGAAAATGTCTTGTTGGAAAAATTGCGCATTGAACCAATAAGGGATCTCATTCGCAGTATTAGCATAACTAGAAGTTCAGGAAAAGAGAAGTATAAATCAAAGTCTGAGAAGGAATCAGATGAAAAATCGAATAAGCAGTCAAAAAGTGATCATATCAGAAGTGAAGCATCAATCAAAGATACAAATCAATCTATAGAAAATCCCGACCAGTAGGTTTTGTCCACAAAACAGGCAGAGACTCTCGCTCCCCTCACAAAGCCAAGAAGTCCAATTGTAGTAGACCTAGAAAAGGACTGGGAGATTTTTAATGAACTAATCAACACTGAGGAACAGAATGTTGGGCCACTAATAAAGTCAAGGGAGACAACCACAGAGATGATAATAGAAGAGGTTATTAATATTCAAGAGACAAAGCATATTCCTGTTGATCTGACATATGTAATTGTGTTGAAAATAGAGGATATTCCTCCTCTGGATGTATTTTATAGCTCGCAACATAATGTTGTTGTCAGGAGACAAAGAAAGAAACGAAAAATAGATATTGTACTTTCTCTAGAGGCTAAACCTTTGGATGTTATTTGGCAAGACCCAACTACCGATCCAATGGAAAACCTAACTAGGCTCTCTCAGATTGTGGGGCCATATGCTTCTGCAACCCTTGATAAACTGTCGAAAGTTCAAATGCTATTAAAAGAAAAGGAAGATAAGATCCTATTTTTGGAATAATAACTACAGTAGGCTAGCATCAACCATGAATCAGAAATACAATTGGCAAAGCTACAACAGGACTTTCAGCTAATGCAGTTGGGTTATCAAAAAAATATGGCCGATAAAGAACAAAAATTACTAGCCACAATAGAATTGAATAAGGATGACCCTAAAATTGAAGAATTCATCAGAGAATCCCTTGCCCTTAATGACCAACTCTTACAATAGGAAGAAATTCTTTGCCAAACAATCTCACAATGGAATTCCTATTACGAAAAAAGAAACAACATTACAAATCAAGTCATAGAGTTACGACTTGATTATGATTTTGTTTTTAAGAAAGTTTTTGACTCTATGAATTGAAAAAAATTGAAGGAAGGAAAAATAGTAAAATTTCCCAAGATCGATGAATCCAACAAAGAAATGCTATTTGCAAAAAGGGATGCACAGCTCAAGGAAGCAGAACTCAACAAGCAATGTCATCGACTACATCAAAGAAAGTCTACACAAAGCAAATTTAATATCAAATACCACTCCACGATTCCTCCTAAAGGCACAGTAGATGCAAACAAGATGGTAGCAAATGACAGAAGAAAAGGCAAATTCAATTAAGTAGTTAAGCAAGTTAAACTGGGACACTTACTAGCAGTATTTGGTAAAACCACATAGCCAGTGGATGATTTTGAAGTGCCTCATAACCTCCACCGAGAAGATAGTGCCAGTGCTCACTAATTCCATATTCGCAGGTCAATTTAAAGCTGAAGTCGGCCAACTAATGCTCATGAAGCCCATGTTGGACATTTGCAACATAAAAGAACAGATACATGATTTAGCATAGATATAGTTTTAGTTTGATTTTAGTTTTTTTTTTCTTAAAATGAGGATGGTAATTTTGAACCTCCTCATCTATTTTTGTAATAACTATTTTTAATTTTCATTAGAGTAGTATTTAAACCCCTCTCATGCATTTAGAGAGGGGTCTAGAAATTTATCAAAAACAGTTCTTCAGAACGTGCAGTTTGCCCCCACTAAGGAGTTTTTGATAAATGAATTGAACGAGATTTATTTATATCTGATTTTGAGGTCTACTACTAAAATGTACTTCTGTACTCTTAGTGGATATTTAATTATTTGAAGATAAATCTATATTGTTGAAGCTCAAGAGTAGGACCTATTACCAATAGTAATTTTATCTCCTAATACTTTTTGCTTATGTGCCAAGTGATATCTTATTTTCAGTTATTTATATATGAAAGCCTGAATGATCAGTTGTCATTATTACACTTTTGTATGGTGATAACTATTCTTTTTTATGATGAGTATATGAATGACTTATTATGCGATTTGTTTATCATAATTGTTTTAGCTAGTTTCTTGTATGAAACAATTATTTTTAATGGATACCTTTCTCATAGTGATTGGATGATTTTTATTACCAATCGCTGTTGGAAATTATTTTAGATTTCATAAGTGAAGTGTTATTCCCCAGATAGTTTAAAATTAGATGTTTTTCTTCATTAGAATAAAATTGCATATGTTAGTTAATAGATAGATTAGATTTAGAATAAATCATTCTCACATAAACCTTTAAAAAGAGAAACATCATCCCATTTGCATATCATCATAAACAAATTGGGAAACTGGTCCCATTACCCCTAATTGAAGCCACTATCCCAAACAGAAAAGGAGCTGCTTTCAAGGTCTGGACTGGGTGGTTATCCCCCTTGTTGTAAACCTGATTTTCAGGCCTTCAATAGGTTTCCACCTTAAATCTTGGTGTTCATATGTGTTTCTTATGTGTGATGCTTTATTATGGTTTTACTGCACTGTTTAATAAATCTCTGGTATATTGGTTTAAGCTCAACACATGATAAATTGTCTAAATCACAAGTTCTCTGCATATATGATGGTTTCTTTAAGTACAGTCACATGTACACACCAGTTCACTTCACTTAAGTAGCGTATGTAAATCCATTTGGGAAATAAAATTATTGATCTAATAATACTGATTCACCCCCCTCTCAGTATTATTTCCAACAATTGTGATCAAAGTAGGTCCTTCAAAAGAAGCTTGATCGCTTGAAGGGAGATCCATCGACATGAATAATCAAGAAAGCGTGGGATCCTTCAGGGTGCCAATCATCGATGGGAGAAACTTTATTTATTAGAAAATAAGAACCACTTCCTATCTACAATTGCATGGAATGGATGTCTGGGAAATTGTGGAAGAAGGATATACATTTCCAGCAGCAATTCCTACAAATGCGGCAAGTAAAAAGCAATATGAAACCAATGCCAAAGCTGTCAATACTTTATTAGGAAGACTATTACAATTAGAGTTTGTCAAGTCATGCAGCTCAAATCACCCAAGGAAATATGGGACGAAATTGATCTGAGCTACAAAGGAGACTCTCTGGTAAAATGTGCTAACCTTCAAACTCTCAAAATTTAGTATGAAACACTTGAGGTGCATAGTGATGAATGTATAGCTAGTTAGTTCTTATGTATAGATGAGGTTGTTAATTGTATGAAGATTTTGGGTGAAGAAATAAAGGAAGTTACCTTAGTTGAGAAAGTTTTGAGATCCTTTTCTCCTAAATTTGAATCAAAAGTTTCTGTCATAGAAGAAAAACAAGATTTGCAGAATATCACTATGACAAAGCTTCACAAAATCTTAACTACCATTGAGATGAGAAAAGGAGGACCATCGGATATGAGAGAAGCTGCATTTAAAGCTTTAGCAAAATGAAAGGAAGAACACAATGAATCAGGACATATTTCGGAAGAAGAAGATGAGGTAAAATTTGACAAGAAGCTTCAATGGGGTTCCAGAAGGTTTAGAGGTAAGCTACCCTTCAAATGCTTTGCTTGTGGTAGAGTCGGTCATTATGCTTCCAGATGTCCTCATAGCGTTAAATATGAAAAAGGAAAGGAATATGCAAAAGGGAATAGAAAACAAGTTGTGAATAAAAGGAGTTACTATACTGATGAAGATAGCAATGGTTTATCTAACAGTGATGAGGATGAAACTAGACAATATTATAGACTTCTCATGTCTTATGATAGAATGATTCTTGGGATAGTTTAGAAGAGGATAGTGATGGTTTTTCTAATAGTGATGATTATAGACTTCTCATGGCTTATGACGATGATAACCTTTGGGATGTTTTAGAAGAGGAATACCTTCTTGAAGAAATCTCTGAACTCAAAATCTATTTAGAAGAAAATAATATGATTATATATACCTTGACATACCAACTTGGTGAAAAGGAAAAACACAATGAAAAACTAGAATGTGAAATTGTGGGTCTAAGAAAGGATCTTGAGGAAACAAAATCCCTCAACCTTAGATTTGCTGAAGGATCAGAAAATTTAAATGAAATTATCAAAGTTCAACTTTGATAAAGACAGGTCTTGGATATACTACAGAAGCATCTCAATCACAGAAGCCATCAACCCCCACCAAAAGCTATCTTGATGCAACAAAGACCAGTGAACAATATGACAATCATCAGCAAAGGCATAGAGTCAATCGCTAGGTAAATCATACTCATTTTACTCCAAGGATGAATAGAAGCCACAACCAACCTCAGGAAAATCATACTCAATTTGATCCAAAGATGAATATCAATAGAAAATACAATCACCAAGTTAATAGACTCGATAGTCGCAGGAACTTCTTTAATGGGAAATGTCTTTCATGTCATAATTTTGGGCACAAAGCTGCTCAATGTGTTTCTTACAAAACCATCATGACTAGAGAAGCACAAAATAAAAAAATCTAATAGGGACCAAGATAGGTTCCTATAATAGCTTTTCTTCTCTTGAAAATGTAATAGAATTCTCAATATGTAACAACGTTGGTCATGAAGAATTTGAATGCAGGAGAAAATTTTGGAAAACATCTCAAAAAGAGCAAACACCATTAAATCCCAAGATATTGAAAAGGAAAGAATCTCAAACAAAAAGATGTGGTATAGCCTTATATGCAGAAGGAAAAGAAAATCAGTGGTACATCGACAGTGGATGCTCCAAACACATGACAGGTGACAAAGAAAAACTTCACTCATATAATGCCTTAGAAAAGGAAAATAATGTCTCATTTGGAAATGACACTCCTGTTGTCATAAAAGGTGAAGGTCCTATTTTCTTGAAAGAAAAGTTTAAAGGTGGAAATGTTATGTATGTAGACGGTTTAAAGCATAACCTATTGAGTGTCAGTCAAATGTGTGATGAAGGAAATGAAATGGTGTTTTGATCAAACAGATGCGTTGTTCGTGAGCTTGATACATGAGAGACCATGATCAAAGGTACAAGAACTACAAACAACTTATACATACTCAAGGGAGGACAACAACAGTGCTATCTAAGCAAAAATAATGAGAACTGGCTGTGGCATAGAAGATTGGGACATCTAAGCTTTTCTCAAATAAGAAAAGCATGCAGATTCAAGGTTGTTCGTCATCTTCCAGATATCAGCATCCCTGGAAATACAATATGCATACCATGTCAAATCGATAAGCAAACCAGAGTTCACTTCATGGAAAAAGAAGAGTCATCTAGTAAGCCTCTTGAACTAGTCCATATTGATTTATGTGGACCATCAAGGAAAAAGTCACCTCGTGGAGAAGAATACTTTATTTTGTCAATTGATGATTTTTCGAGAATGTGTTGGATAGGTCTTCTGAAGCATAAAGATGAAGCATTTGAAAAGTTCCAAGCCTTCAAAGCTTTGGTTGAAAATGAATCAGATAAAAAAATAAAATGCCTCAGATCTAATTGAGGAGGGGAATTTATCTTGAATGAATTATTTGGCTTTTGTGGACAACATGGAATAAAAAGGCAATTCTCCACTACAAGGACTCCTTAGCAAAATGGTGTGGTAGAAAGAATGAACAATATTGTTCAACAAATGGCTCAAGCTATGCTAGATGAATCTGGAACTCTTGTAACCTTCTGGGGTGAAGCTACATTCGCTACCATAACTACTCTCAACCAAGCAAATGTTTGGGTAAATAGCACTCAAACTCCACATGAACCTTGGTATGGCAAGAATCCTATTGTAAAATACTTTAAAGTTTTTGGAAGAAAATGTTTTATCAAAAGGACTGATGAAAAACTTGGTAAGTTTGAACCGAGAGAAAATGAAGGTATTATTCTTGCTTATTCCTCCAGAAGTAAAGGATATAATTTTATAATAAAATACTTGGGAAAATTGTTGAAAGCATTGGTGTTGTAGTTGGTGAAGAATGCAAACATCCAAAAAACATAGAATCAATAGAAGATTATGACAATGAAGAAGATGGGGATTATTTTCCCATATCAAATCAAAATAATATTGAAGAGGAAGCCAATGAAGCATCGGGAGAAGAGATAATGGTAGAAGAAAAGACTCCATCGAGGTATGTTCAAGAAAATAATCTAGAAACTCAAATCTTAGGGGAAAAAGAGGCAGATGTATAGACAAGAAGAACTATTACAGGGACCTTAAGCTATCTAGCATTACTATCTTCCACCGAACCTCAAAATGTAAATGAAGCATGCAAATATGAATGTTGGGTAAAGACCATGGATGAAGAACTTGAGTAAACTGAAAAGAATGATACTTGGGAATTAGTTCCTAGACCTCATGATAAAAATATTATAGGAACTAAATGGATATTCCAAAACAAGCTAAATGAAAATGGAGAAGTCATTAGAAACAAGGCCAGACTTGTTTGTAAAGGATATGCTCAACAAGAAGGTATAGATTTTGAAGAAACCTTTGCACCTGTTACCAGACTTGAAGCCATAAGGATGTTTTTTGCTTTTTCTAGCTTTCAAAAGTTCAAAGTATACCAAATGGATGTAAAATCAGCCTTCCTTAATGGAGATTTAGAGGAAGAAGTTTATATTGAACAACCGGAAGGACTCATTCTTGGAAATTATGCAAAACTTGTATGTAGACTCAGAAAGGTTCTCTATATTATGAAATGGGCTCCAAGGGCTTGATATTACCGCGTTGACAAATATCTACACCAACAAGGTTTTACAAAAGCTTCAACATATAGCAATCTATATACAAAGTTTGAAACTAATAAATTGCTAATCATTATTGTCCATGTTGATGAAATCATTTTTGGTAGCAATGAAGAATCCATGAGTTAGAATTTTCCTTCAGTAATGCATCAAGGATTTGAAATGTCCTTGCTTGGTTAACTTATCTATTTTCTTGGTCTACAAGTTAAACAAAATAAAGATGGTATTTTTCTGTCACAAACCAAATATCTCAAACAAATATTCAAAAGCTACAGAATGGAAGATTCTAAACTTGTATGTACCCCAATGGTAATACGATGTAATCTCATCTCAAATTATGAATCAGCATTAGTACATCAACCAACTTACAGATCCATGATTGGAAGTTTGCTTTATCTAATAGGTACTCGACTTGACAACATGCATGTAGCAGGAATAGCTGGAAGATTCCAAGAAAATCCAAAGGAATCACACCTTCAGAAAGTCAAAAGAATTTTCAAATATCTTCAGGGAACTCAAGACTTTGGTTTATGGTATCCTAGAGATGCAGATCTAGTGGTGGTGCATTCTATATAGGTTCCAGGTTAGTGTCTTGGTTTGGCAAGAAATAAAGTTCAATTGTTGTATCTACATTTGAAGAAGAATATGTGGCTACTGCATATTTCTGCACACAACTATTTTGGATGATGCAATCTTTGCAAGACATTGAGATCACATGTACTCCACCCATCTGCATTCTATGTGATGATAAAAGTGCCATTAGTATTTCAAAGAACCTAGTCATGCACTCCAAGACCAAGAACATACCCATCAAGTACCATTTTCTACATGAACAAGTGCTTGAGCAAAAGGTCAAATTGGAATATGTTCCCTCCAAAGAACATGTTGTTGATATATTCACTAAACCTCTACCGAGAGAAAAATTTGAATATCTCAAACAAAAGCTGGGAGTAGTTGTTGCATCATCCTACTATTAAATCCAAATTTTTCAGAGAAAGGTTATTATATGCATGTTTCATGAAGTATAGTTGCGTACACATGAAGGTTTCTGTGGGTCAAGGAGCGTATATGTTTGTCAGACAGGAAAAATAGTGGTGTAGGCTCTGATATGGGTGCTCTGTCTAATATTGATGATTATTTTCTATCGATATGCTTTGTTCATTAATTTGTATCCGACTAGCAAAGATTCCTTGATCATTGACTTGTTAACAATGCACTGGTAGCAAAGGTTCAAGGGGAGCATTAGCCTTCACATGCATTAAGCATTGTTGGCATTATGGTTGTTGAGTCCAGCTATGGCTTCAAATATTTATACCATTTGTTGCTTATGTCATGTAAAAGTGTAGGGTGTGGTATGTCTTCTCATACATTTGAATGAGTCCTCTTGGACAAATGATGTAATTTGTATCCCCACTTTGCATTGGATGCATGATGTAATATTTATATTTCTGTAATGTATAAACAATTGGTATATCCCCAATTGGTTGGGTGGATGAGTCAAATTTGGTATATCCCCACTTGGTTGGGAGATGGATGTATGTATCAATCATTGGTGATAGCAAGGTCATACTTACATAGTTGAGTTATAGAGTCATGTTATTCTTTTGGAGAATATTTTTGCAGACTCTGCATGTGCTCAGGGGGAGCATGGACAATTTTAGTGCATCTCATCATGAACAAAGGGGAGCTCAATCAGCGAATTCACCATGTACTCAGGGGGATCATGGACAACATAATGTATGTCAAAGGGAGAGAATATCTTGGTCCACCCTTTGCCCTTGATGTCAAAGGGGGAGAGTTTCTTGGTGTTGTTGTTGCCATAAAGTCCAAAGGGGGAGATTTTTGGCATTATGATACAGGTGTTGTCCTTGATGGCAACTCACTCAGATGATAGTTCACAGTGCAACAGGTCAACAAAAAAGGATTACAAATTAGACTCCAAAGAATGAAGAAAGAGAGGTATACACTGGTTCACTTTGTGCAAAAATTGTATACATGCGGGTTAATAGAACAAAAGAAGCGTATAACGTATACACACACTTTCAAAAGAGGGAAAGCGCAAAAATATTCGAAAACCAGGTTTTTGGTCCAAGGTATTTTAATCCAAGGTATTGATCCAAGGTATTTCATCCAAGGTACTTGGTCCAAGGTATTGACCCTAGGTATTTGGTCCAAGGTATTGGTCCTAAGTGGTTTTGGTCAAAGGTATTGAGAAAGGGCTAAGAGTATATAAGGAGGAGAAGATAATTAGGCAAAGTGGGCAAGCAATAAGATTCTAAGGAATAATTCTATTTGAAGTATATTTTATATTGCAAGATTGTGTTTGGGACTAGATCTAAAATATTTATGTGCACCTTGAGTTCAATGTTGGATCAGGATCATGGGACATAAAATAACTTATTCTTGAACGATCTGATATTGGTTGAAACTAGATCTGATGTTTCGTGCAAATTTTGCTTGTTATCCATCAAGATTTGTGTTTGTCTAAAGTCTGAAATTGTAGTAAAGTTATAAGTCAATATTTGAAGATATGTATGCAGGTTCTTCTCGGCCAAAGAGTGTATACACGTAGGTTCGGTTCTTTCAAGTAGCAAATAGAAAAGAAAAGCTTATTTTCTAGATCTAACTGAACTATGTGATCAAATTATGTTATTTTACTGTTATCTGTCAATGAAGTCTTCTTAGATCTGAATGTAAAAACTGAATACATAAGGAGGATGGTATTTGATTGATTGATTGTATAAGTGAGAAGAAGTGATCTCTGTCCCTACCTGTGTAAAGCTCTAAAAGTTGACAATAGATATTCAGTATATTGATAGTTGGTATAGACTTCATTCAAAAGTTTATGTTTGCAGTAGTTTTGAAGGAATACACAAGTTCAATTAATGGAAGAATCGTATACATGTAATTTGGGTGCCACCAAGTGGCGTATACATTCTAATACATGATTTTTTGATGTTACAACTAATTCTTAATGATGATGTACAGTTCTGGGTTCAATACAGAGTTTTGGTGTCAGTGATCTGATTGTTCAAATTCTCTGAATATTGGTTGATGCAGTTCAAGTTTAAAAGCTTTGATGGGTCCAGTGTCAAAATTTGATGAAGCATGGCCTTCAGATTGTGGTTTTGTGATCCAGGAGTATCCTGTCTGAAAATTCATGAAACGTGGTCCCTGGTGGAAGAGTGGAGTTTTCTGTAGGCTAACACCTACGTACTAGTAAATACATTGGCTAGTACAAGAGCTAGGGGGTTGTAGCTCCCTTCCAGTAGAAGTTGGAGAATGAGTGAAGGTTGTAACCTTTTGCAGGTAGAACCCTGCCGTAGGGGCTTCACTCAATGAACCTCTAACATATCACGTGCATTCATGGCATACTATACAACCCCCTAATTTGACTACATATTAGAAAATACCTCTAAAATTCACATTATTTAACCCCCTACCAATACGAAATCAATACACCTTTCAAATTTAAAAAATCTCTACTTTCGCTAGATATTCTAGGTATTCATTTTTTCATTAACAATTTTTATACCCCTTAATAATTTTTTGTTAACTTTGAACTCCATTTTCTATATGTGCCAATATAAAAGCACTTTACCCCCTATATATCCCCCAATATATTATGTCAATTTTTCTTCAATATATATCCCCCACTATGAATGCACGTGGTATGGTATTACTCCCCCAGTGAAGCTCCCATGAAGCATGCATACTGGTATGAGTTTGCACTAATAGAAGATTGTAAATAGATTTTCTTATTGTTAAAAGAAGACAAAGACAACAGCAGCAGGTGGTTTTTTCCCACATTGGATTGCCACCTTAAATCTTAGTGTTCATGTCTGTTTCTTATGTGTGATTCTTTATTCTTTTTTTACTACATTGTCTAATAAATCCATGATATACTGGTTTAAGCTCAACACATGATAAATTGTCTAAATCACAAGTTCTCTATATATACGATGGTTTCTTTAAGTATAGTCGTGTGTACATGCTAGTTCACTTCACTGAAGTAGCATATATAAATTTGTTTCGGAAATAAAATTATTGATCTGATAATACCGATTCAACCCCCTCCCAATGTTATTTCCAACAAAGAGGTTACATTGTCCTTGAATTAGAATAACCAAAACTTAATTATAAAATCCAAAAATGGAATTTGAATAAGCCACATACTGTTAGTTGTTAGCTAACTGGGTGGAGGAATGACAGTGCATGTAAGAACTTATCATAGTCATGGTTAGTGTGTCGACGTTTCACTGCCAACTAATGGTTGTAATGTGTGGTGAGCTAACACTTGTTCACATGCCGACGGTTTATACCCCACTGCGGTTCTGAAACCTGGAGGTTAACACACCTGCTTACCTACTCACATGGACATGGTCCTCGTGCAGTTTGATGCTACGGTCATCTCTAAACTCTGAGGTGAACTCTGAGCCCTATTCAAATGTTACAACCTGTGTGTTTCCAAACCAGCGGTTAACAACTCCGACTAATCACAAGTATTTGGTCCCCACGAAGTTAACATATGGTAGTTTAGGACTATGTTAATGTTTTTGTAATGTGTTACAATGTTTTAACATATTAATATAGCCCAAGAGGTATAACTTAGGGTTATATGTCATATATTGGTATTGTAGTGAAGTTCGATAGGTTTAGAATTAGCTTGTATGGTTCAATAGGTATAGAATTAGGTTTTTGATGTATTGAAATGTAGTTTTAATACATTTGTAATGTATAAAGGTAATACATTAGGTTAGGGTTTAGGATAGGATTTGAAGCCTAGGTACACTAGGATTTTACATCAAATAGAGAAAAACCCATTTTCCCCCAAATGTCACAAAATGACATTTGTCTCATGATGATACCCAAACGTTGTACATGGATGACAAAAGCTACGTTGATGATCAACCCTAGTCGAAATGTCGATGAACACTTGTTGACAACCAAATCCTACAAAGTGGATGACAACCACATGTTGACAACCAGGTACAAACCATTTCGAATGAACAAGATGAAAAACCATAGACATCACTTGAATAACCTGAACCATAAAAAACACTGTCGAAACTGAATGACACCAAACTAAATTGTTAATGACGACATTGAACACTGACGACGAACATGTGCAACTAATCAGGCAAGATCCTCCTGGATCATTCCCCTAGAAATCTTTGTACCTTTATTGCTAAGCAAGAAATATATATTCTTAAAACCCCTTCTAGGAAAAGGAATATAAGGGTCACATACTATTCCCTTGGTTGATTCATCCTTCACAAGTGACCTTCCATATACTGGTGTCCTCACATCGATGGAATTTCATAAATATTAGGGAGTCTTAGTTGAGATGACAGTGGGTTAATTCTTCATCATTTTCCTTTGATCAAGCACTTTCCATTTAGGAATACATTTTATGACCCCTTTTAGTTTGAATAGTAAGATTTTAGCATTGTTCTTAGGGAGGAAGAAGGCCTACCTCCCTACTCAATCATTGAGGAATTGATTCATTGATGACATCTACAAATCATTCCTCTCAAGACTCAACTGATTTTCCAAACTGCTAGTTTACTTGAAGGTGAGAAAATTCCTCCCTTAATAAGGGCTGATGCAAAAAGGGGAGAGTGAACTCCATCACTTCTTGGAACCTCTCCTTTCCCTGAATTTGAAAATTCTAGTGATGCATCTCCCAAAGTTCCACATAGTTCTAACATTGGCCCCAAAAAAGCAACCCAAGATTACCAAGAGTGAAAGGCACTTGATTAGTGTCTTTTCCCCTTTGAAATTAAGTGATGATACAAAACCACTACTTGAAAAATATAACCGATTGTTACCCAAGTTCATAGGGGTTCTATTTGGGCTGCCCATGATTTTATTGGGGAATTCTATCAGTAGATGTACCCTAGAATGATCTTTGAGAAATATAGGCTTATGATGTTGTTTTATCTATCACTTGAGGGGAAATCAAGAGATTGGTACCTTAGCCTTCCCCCAAAATGCATATAAGAATCTAATGAATTTAAAGACCTATTCATGAAATGGTGGTCATGCCATGCCAAAGGGACCTTTAACATTGAAAAATTCTACCAAATAACCAAGGGAAGGGAAGATGTGCAAGAATTCGTTAAAAAAATTGATTGGGTAGTCAAATATATAAGTGATCATCTGAAGCCATCCGAAGACAACATTCTTGATGAATTCATAAAATCGATGCGTGGCCACTTCACCTATGTGTTAAGGAATAAGAAACCTTCCAAATATCAACATGAGGAAACTTTCCTTTCGATCCTCAAAAAAATGGACAAGTTCATTGAAGAAGCTAATACACGTGACACGGTTTTCATGAACAAAGTCACTACCTTGGAAAGGGAAAAAAATCTAGTTATATCCCAAAAGGAACACCTTTTTCCAAAAAGAAAAGTAAAGAAGATAGGCCAACCTGTTCTCAATTCCTAAATGCTTTGGCTCCAACTAATGTTGTTGAGCCAGACCCATCATCTAAGGATGAGGAAAGTGAAAGGGAAGAGAGTGAGGATGAACAAACTAATGAGTAGGCTAACCTTGTGGAATCTGACATATTAAACATTTTTTTAAGAGGGCCATATACACATCCTCCCATTAATGAGATCCCCCTTAAAGAGGAAAATTAAGAATCCATCACCAACTCTCATAGCAAGGGAACATTCAAAGGGATCCAATACTCATGAAAATAAAATAACAAAGACATTACAACTTCTAAGGAACCATCTAAAAAAGATCCATTACCTAAGAAAGCCCCTCACAAAGAACCTCTCCCTAAAATTTCTCCCAAGAAGGATCTCCCAACAACATCCAAACCGAAAAAGGATCCTCCAAGAAAGGAAAACATGAAGAAGAAGGAAAATTGGAAAGAGGTTAAGCTTGAAATCGACATAGGAGATGCCATAGGAATAATGACTATACTCAATCCTTTGAAAGAGGTTGCTAAACTTCCTGAGAAATAACAACAAATCAAGAAGTCCCTGGAATTTAGGAATAATAATTACTTGAAAAATTGCAAAACATTCATATTCCTCATCAAAACCATCGACATGAACCATTCTTTCTCACTTTGGTTGTCAATGGACTCTTCTTACACAATTGTATGTTACACTCAGGGGCTTCCGCAAATATCATGCCTTTAAAATTTATGAAGAAATTGGGTGTCAACATCACTCGACTGTAAAAATAGGTGTGTGGTTTTAGTTCCAAACCTATGGAGGTGGAGGGTCTCATCAAGGACCTTAAGGTTTCTTTATCTAGGAATCTCATGAGCTCCAGTATTGCAGCAATAATGCTACAACTCCTGGGGCTTCCTTCTTTACTTTTATCAACCTAATAGTTGGTAACAAAGTTGGAAGCAACGGTGCTGTATGCACAAGTACTAGCTCTTACTGCAGGCCGTCACTTGATCAGCTGGCACAAGTTCTCTAGGAGATTAAGCCAACTTCTATGGGTTCTCAGAAGAAGCTTTTACTGTGATGGAAGAAAGCTAACTCTATAGAGGCTATTCTACTTGCAGAAAGAGAAGGAAAACTAAAATGAAACGCAAACCCTAGCAAACCCTAGTTGTGCAAGGAAAGAGATGGAAGCTATTGAAATGGGTGCCATTGATTACTGAAAAGTAAAATTGCATTTATTTAAGCTACTTCTGAAGAGAAATGAGAAGAAATCATCTTTTTTTACTTTTGAGTATTTTTATGTGGAATTATCATGCTTATGGTTTGGCTAGTTGTGACTGCGCAGAGGTTTGGTGGCCAAGGAAGATGGAATTGGCTTTTTCAGATGGTGAGGATGGTGTGGAGAGGTCCTAAGAAGTCCCTAGTACCCTTTTGAAGGCTTCCATTGAGATCAAAATTTGAAAAATCACTCACAGGAAAATTCTACAGGAGGCTGCAGGGGATCTATAGGAGGTTCTACAAGATGATCTAGAAGAGGAGGCTGAAAGTGGATTTTAGAGGTTTGAAGGTATAAAAATGATGGGAAAATGGAAATGAAGGCTAGATGACGGTGTTGAGGGGCCTAGGACTCTATCAATGAAGATCAGGAATGAAGGAGATGGTTGGATTTATTCAAAGGGCAAGAAAGAAACTTTGTAAAAAAATGCAGAAATTAGGGAAGATTGGTGAAATAAGTGAGGAAATATTGAGAGATGAACTGGTACAAGCTATGCTATGGAGGAATGTCCTACTAGTGAGCTGCACACTTACTTCTCAAACCTGACCCAAGCAAAAACAGAAAAACAGAGTTTTGTCTATTTTAACCTAAAATCTGACCTAAAACCAAAGAAATGTTGAAAAGAAATTTATGCACAGAAAATTATGAGAGAAAGCTATGGTAAATGAAAATGAAAGGATCTAATCATGTGAATCCAAACTAATATCAACTTCTCCAACTCGAAATATCACACTAGCAATTGCATTGGAAGAGCAAAGACTGTGTTTTTGGTGGTTGCAATAGTGACTTGACCTCAAATCATGGTCCCAAGGAAGGAGAAAGGAGATCAAGACTTGCTGGTAGCCTTTCTGGATCTTTTTTTGTTACTATAGCAAACTGCTTAAGCAACTTGAAGCGAGAACAACTATTCTAACCATCAAAAGCAACCTAATTTAATAAAGCAAGATTTAACCTAAAGAACATAAACTATCTTATAAATGCAAGAAAAAGCATATAAACACACAAAGGAGGTGCTGTGCACTTGGATTGGGCCCTAACCCAAGAGCTTCACCCCTCTAGACAAGATCAATGCTGGTTCAAAACTGGATTCGTCTTCATTTATAAAAAAAATTAGCAGTTACATCACAAAATTGTCTTCAAAAAGAGCTTGAAAATGAGCTGAGTACACGACTGCACAGTAGTGCAAAAATATACTATGAAATGGCTAAACTACTGAGGCTTGAACCCTTCTTATTTATACAAATAGGGACTCCCAATAGTCCTCCTAAACTTAAGGAACTCGGCTGCCTATAACTGAAGATAATAGCAGCCCTACTTGACTTGCTCGGTTGCCCCTTGGAATCATCAATGTGGGCCTGTGTACTGTGAGCTGCTGATGCAGAATTTGAGGAAGAGGTCATTAATGAAGGAGACACCCCTTCTACAAGTCCTCCTCCTTATTTCCTCAAGTTTGGCTGCCATATGCTCATGATTTCCTTGTATTTGTCCAAAATTGTAGCTGACCTCACCCCATGGATGAGGTAGACTTGTCCTTCTAAACCCATTGTTATCCTCTACAGGATGTTCATCAGGTTGAAAAAATGTCTTTTTAGCAGCCTGTGCTAGTGGTCTTTCTTCTTTGATCCAAGGGAGCCCAAGTGGAAGACTTGTGATTCTGCTGATAAAATATGGTGTAAGCTTTAGGGTCAGACCCCTGAAACTGACTGTAGCATGTGATTTTGAATGGGATCTTAAGGACATTAAAAATTCCTAGGTCACCTCTTCATCATATCCATGAATTCTCTCAAAGAAATCCATCTAGTTTGCCCTAGTGAAGAGGGCCACCACTTTGGGGTGCTCATGCAATTTGTTGGAGTTCATAGGGTGCTTTCTCATAAAACCTCCCGCCATGGTATTTAATGACTTCTGAAAATGCTCAGGTGAGGAAGAAGGCAACAATTTTCAAAAATAGAAATAGAGGAATGGCTGATGTTTGTCTTTCTAAAGCTAGAGAGGGAATTTGTCGTGTTATTCTTTTTTCACAACATCAAATATAATTGTTTTTCCTTTTAACTATTTTCAACCTGAATTTACTTCTCAGGCTTTTGAGGAAATCAATATTTTGACAAAACAGAGAGTATATAAAACAATGTTTTTTATTTCTCACAAAATAAACAGACTTCCCAATGCAAATTCACCTTTTTCAGGCTTGGTTTTCTATGATTGCATTCCTTCTTTACAGGAGAATACGGGGAAGAAAAAGACAGAATTTCAGTGCAGAGAGTAAAAAATGGGGAGACTGTACATACATTTCAAAACACAGGTAGACTTTTGTTTTCAATTGCCCTACCTTTTCAACCCAGTACTTTTCTTCAAATCCCACCACCTTTTGTAGATATATAACATGCAGAGTGGGTTTTTTGAGCCTACCTCATTTCAAGCTCGAATTTTGACAAAAAATCCGACTTTTTTTTTCTGCAGAGCTGCCCTCTAGCGTTCCTATAGAAAGCCTCCTATAGACAGTGTTCCTACTCCTGTACAATGCAGTAGTGCTCCTGTAGATCCTGATAGGTGGGAGGGTTTTGAAAAACTAGTAGAAAACAACGGGTTCATTGTTCTGAAGGTGGTAGATGAGTACTACAGTCGAGAACTTGTCAATGCAAATTCAATCAAAAGGTGGTGGAGGCTTAGACCACACTGTACTTAAGCTGATGGCATAAGCTGTGGTGAGGAGGTCAGGTGGCCAGATGGGTACGCTATCCCCATCTAGACCGTTGGTCCTATGCCAGTGTCATTATGGTTCTCCATGTCACTTGACCACCATCACATCCCTTATTCCCATTATACGCCACCATCACTACCAGTTCTGAGTTTTTTCTTCCCAAGTTGATGGGCCACACATGCTGACTGCGTATCTAATCTGTAGTTTGAATTGGATGAGGCTCATTTGAACTCCACAAGGGTGTGTTGAACTAAACAAGGGTGGCTAGTTAACTGGCCATTGATTCTATTTAATCGCAACCATTCCCATAGTTCATGCAGTCTCTAAATAATATTCATGCTATTGAGGAATAGTTTTAGCCACTTACCTACTAATTGCTGCTGTGATCTGCATGCTTTAGACTTTGGCACTTCATTTCCTCATTGTTGTTGTTGCTGGTGCTTTGCATGCTCAGCCTTTGGCTTATGCTAATGATGTTTCGATCAGGCTCTGCTCCTTTCATGCTTCATGCATCTTGGCTGCGCTGACCCTGTCTCTGGAGTCTATTTTTTAAAGGGATCAGCTGCTACGGGAATCCTGTAGTATTTCCTGTAGCTACTTCTCCTTCTGAAATTTCAGGCTGGTGCTTGAGCAGGGGCTAAAAATACTATTGAAGAAGGTTCTAAATGAAAGGAATAACAGCTGGAAGGCATCAGGTAAGAATAAGTAAAGAATGCTACTGCTTTATCGATCATCATTTTTTGTGTTTACAAAATGAAAGAAACAGAATTTATGTATTTGTCTGTGCAAGGAAAGAAAATCTGAGTGGAAATATGGGCATGGATGGAATGGAGATTTAGGCATATGGATGGTGGCAGGGAGGTTTCCTTGTAAACAAATTTCCAGCCCTCAGGTTCTTCTCTGAACTTGATTTTGGGCTTTCTATAGTTTCTACAGGAGCCTCCTGTAGAATATGTTGGATACCTATACCAATAGGTTTCATATTTCATGATTGGATATCAAAGGTCCAAATATGCTCTGCTTTGATAATGCAAAGATCCCATATTTCCTTAAGAAGACAATGTCTGTCTCAACTTTCATAAGAACTCAATTTTGATGGATGGTCCAAGAGTCTAATCTGGATCATGCCATGTTTTAAATTTATGTTGTAGAATAGACAATGAAATCTGTCCAAACTGTTTAATCTTGGCAGATCAGTAGCTAGGTAGAGAAGCTAAGGTTCCCAACTGCTTAATCTGGGACCTTGGAAGGAATAAGGGTTGTATTAGATAGGAAAAGAAAGCAAAAGCCAATGAAAAGAAAAAGGCATTCAAAGGGTTTGCAAGCCCAAATGCACCCTCCAAGAAGGAACAAAAAATGTTAGTGAACTAGTTGGGTAGGTAGATGGGGTTGCAGAAGTGGTGTCTCTTTCAAAATCAAAGCTGCTGAAACATCTACAAGAAGAGCAGCACTCTGGAGCATGACTAACTCCCTTGTTTCTCATTTGTATATCAATCATCACTAACTCCCTTTCCCAAGCTGAACAGAGCACAAAAGTTTATATCTTTGTTACATTCTTATGGTTTTACAAGCCACATTTCTTGTGCAAAAATCTTTTCATTTTGATCTACTCCTGATTTCAAGTTATTTTCAAAGAAAACTTGGTCGAACTAACCCTCACTCATATGTTCCCTCCATGTTGACAACTAACTCTACTATTTAGCTCCTTATACCCCTTTATCCCTAGTATTATAAACACTATGGTGTATAAACCCCACAATGCATAAATATCCCCTC